>CABHPH010158809.1:0-31691 GCA_902168325.1 Peromyscus nudipes | reverse complement strand
CCCCTTTTCTAAACAGTCCAATCCAGACTAAAGAAATTCCAAAAGCAGATTCATTTCAAGCAGCCAGGTCACCTTCCATGGATACCTGAGGGAAAAGAAGATAGGAGAATTCCAGGAGACACTTTATCACTCTCTCTTCTTTCAAGACCCCTCGGATATCCTCTAAACATTGAGCTCTTTCTTTATCTTATTTCTCTTGGGTGATATAACTCGTGTGTGAGGAAGTTGGTAAAGAACAAATGGCCTCCACCCTCCACAGTGAAGGCTCAGCACTCACCCATCCTCCCTACACACTGGCTGCTCCTCCACCATTACTCTCTCTCATAGCTGCCATTTGGAATCACACTCTGTAATGGTGGGTTGGCCAGATTGAGACTCACAAAGAGCAGGGGCCAAATATAGCTATAAATAAAATAGCAAATCTATTTCCAAAGGACTTCATTCAGCATCTGATGGTATCCTGACAGAATAATGGGAGCTCCAGATGGCTTTGGGGCCCTCACACTCTTTCTCTCTGTGCCTTCCTGGCTGAAGAGTCCCCGGCACATTAAATCCAACAGGTGCACCACTACGGTGTTTTTCTTCCTTGGCTCCTGAGGAAATCATAAACCAAATATATTACTAAAGGATGGTTTCTGGGGTACCCTGTGAGCAAATGGAGGGGGAAAATGGATCAACAACCAGCCAACAGGGACAGTAAATCAACAGAGTAAAGGAGGATTTGAATGGACTCTCCCGTGCCTCCGGGGCACAGCCAAGGACAGGGCCCCTGTCAGTCAGGGTACAGCCTTAATGTCAAAGCCAGCTGGTGCGGGGAGCCTGCTGGCCCTGAGGAAATGATTGAGCCGTCTGTCAGCTGCCTGTGAGCCACTAGAGGCCAATGTGACTCCAAGGGAAGGGTGGTGTTCCTGTGCCCAGAGCTGCACTTCCCCCCAAGCTCTGGATCCCCTGCTCAGGGCTTGCTAAGCTCAGCTCAACAACCAGCCCAGGAAGGAGATGAATAACCACTCACGCCCCTTAGAAAGGGACAGCTGCAAGACTGATGTGTGCGGGTCACAGGTTCTCCCCCCAGGCAGATGAAAACCATTTTCTTCCAGGATTACCAGAGAAGCCAGTCAGCACAGCGGTTACTGGAATTGAGGGAGGTGGGGAAGGCAGCCATGAAGAGGCTTTCCCAGAATCCTGTGCTTGCAGATCCGGGCCTTAACTGCATGCAAGCTGTCAGAGTCTTGGAAACAGCCTTTGTCCTTCATATCTGCAAGAGTCTCCTCTAGAAGAGAGGCAGATGGTAGCCAAGTCAGCACCATCACTTCTTAAAGATGGAATTAGATGTGTGATCTGAAAGTCAAAATGCCCTTCAATCACTAGTCTCCAACAGAGGAAGAACATTGTCACCACCACAGTAATGACTGCGTTTACATCGAGTTTTGTATTCTTTCTCAGCCTACACTAACGCATTAAACGCTGGTGTCTGCAGGAAGTCAGTGGTCTTATGCCCGTTTCACAAACGTATCACTTTGCTCTATGACCTTGGTCATTATGTGGCTCGGTTGTCTTCAGAAGTGCTAACTGAGTGCCATGACGAGCCAGAAATTACAGATCACCAGCTGTGGAAGGTTGTGAAGACATTTAACTGCACACAACTGTCTCCTTGTTGAAGGGCATTCAAGCTCCCCTTCAAAAACCTCACTTTAAAAAAAAATCTAGCTGCTATAAAAATTACTCATTTTCTCAATTCTTTGTATTTTACTTGGTTTTTATGGTGATTTACAGTGGGGAGATGGCACCCCCTGTTTTCTTTATCCAATTGATGAAATCCACTTAAAAATAAAAAACCGATGGAAGATTTGGACACACCAGGAAAAAAAATCATTGCTTTTTAATGAAAACATGAAGGAAGGAAGTACATATGCCATATCTTACATATATAGCCATGCATATGGTCACTATATATGAACTGCTACACAAATGCATACATATGCACATACAACATGCACCACAATATACATGCATACAAGACAAACAATACGTATGTGTAAAAATGCACACTACCATACATATCTATATATACATCAATACAACACATATACCACATTACCACAGTATAGACATGTAGACATATAGAGAGAGACATATCATCTCCACATATGCCATACCACCCACACACAGATGCCCACACACACAGAGAGATACACACACACATATATATGTGTGTGTATACACTCAGTATTGTTCTTTAAGCCTTGTCTTAAGAGTGCCGGTGCAGGCTCTTCAGTTGTTCATTTCGTTCCAGTCCTAGAACCTTCTGGGGTCAGAGACCTCAGCATCAGGTGACCATGTAAATACCGCTTTTCTTTTCACAGCCCTGGTCTTTGGTTCGCGTTCACTGTGACAAGGTTTTTCAACAAACTGAAGCAAATTTCTCTCTCACAAGCCTAAGAAAAATGAACACAATTGTCAAAGTATCCATCTGTCATTGTGTGTAGATGCTTCTGGGAACTTTGCCACAAGTACTTGTCAGCAGTAGATCCAAAGCTCAGAAAAGGAGAAGTCCTGAGATACAACCCGAAGTGCTGAGTCTTGTTTAAAAAATGTGAAGGGCAGCAGGCATACATACCACTACCTGTGCGTGTGCACATAAACACACACACACATACACACGCACACACACACATTTAAGTACACATTCATGAGTGTGTACAATCATATCACACACACACACACATTTAAGTACACATTCATGAGTGTGTACAATCATAACACACACACACACACACACACACACACACACACGCAGAAAAGGTTTCTCTGATGTTCACATCTGAGAACCACGGCACAGCACACAGTGAGTGAGGCAGGAATGCAGACCTGAGCCTCACTCTTTCTATCTGATTCCAAGGACAATTGCAGACACTCTGCTATGTGACTGTCTCAGCTGTACACGAGAGTCTCCATCCTTTGGCGCTAAAACACTACCCTTGATGATGAAACACGACAGTAGTAGTCATCTAACCACGTTCTAGGCACCAAAAGTCACCAACCTGAACTGAGTAAACTTGTGTCTGGGGTTTGTACTACGAGAGAGGCTGCCAAGCCACCCTCACTCACCGTTGTCTAGCTAAGGTACCCTCATGTAGACAGAGCAAAGGAGACACACCCTACAACCTGGTTCCTTGGGTTTTGTTGCAAAGACAGAAATACTGAAGACTGCATTTCTGATGAGACTCAAGGATGAAGCTTTGGGGATTTATGAAATGTAATGTCTAAGCCTTTCTAGGTTTCTGTCCTGAGATCCTGAAGCCTAAATCTCTACTGTGTCACTTTCATGATTCCATATTTCCTTTCATGTGGGCCTCATGATTACAAAACCTGACTATCTGTGTTTATCTGCTGCTATCTGTTGTTCCTGTTAGGTCTGGATGTCGCCTTGTTTCCTTGGGTGTCTGTCTGTAAATGCATGTTGGTCATTGCCCTTAAAAATAAAATGCGCAACCCAGGATTAAGAACTGCCTCTAGCAGAGGCTTTGTGATGGATCGCTCCTGCCAGCCATCTGGGGCGCCCGTGGACACGGCCTATCTCAAAGCCTACCTGATTTGGAGCTTTCAGGTCCGCCCAGATCATGACATGTCCTAGAATGTGAGTTTATACTATGACAGTTGTATTTAACTTTATTTATTCATGTTAATCATCATCATCATCATCACTATCATTATTATTTCTCTCCTCTGTTCCCCTACTCTGTCCAACACAGACATTTCATTCTACACTCCCTAATCACGGGGGAAGAGAGTGAAGTTAGTCTAGGTTCAGCCCCAAGCACATAGGTCCCAGCTTAATTAGTAATATTATTCCATAAAATTTTCCATGTTCAGTCTGCCTTTGGCCTTGGTTTCTGTCCCTTCATGCCACTAAACAAATGACCCCAAGTCAAAGTGGACTCATGAGCAAACAACTTAAGAATAACTACATTGAGATGTAGCACACTTGCTTAGATAGCTTAAGGCCCTGCTTCCATACCCAGTGAAAGAAACACACACACATACACAAGAAGGGGGAGAGAGAAAGATACTATGATCCATAAATTTAATTAATATTTAATTAATTCTAAGATTTTACATTGGTTTTCAAATGAAAATTTTACCCAGCATTTTTTCATTGTTCTTAAGAAAATAGATCTAAATAGCCCAGAGCATAATAACCAAACACAGTTTGTAAGAGGACATTTTCAATATGGAAATATCATGGAAAACTACTTAAAATAAGTCTAGCCTATATGTCTCCCACAATAGTCTGAGTCTCATCAAAGAGAGCTGCAGGCTAGTGTGTGTGTGTGTGTGTGTGTGTGAGTGTGTGTGTGTGTGACTGTTAGTGTCATACCAGACACTATCAATTATACTGGTTATGATTTTAAATGATTTCCAGATAGAGAAATAATAAAATGCTTAAAGTAAATTCAAAAAAAGATTCATGTATTTGCTACATCTCACTCATAAACACCTTGATGTAAAGAGACACCAGGCTGTCCTTTAGACACAATGTGGACCCTTGGTACAGCAGCATCTTTAAACTGACTTACCAGCTTAAGACGTTCTAAAACATTTTTAAATTATGTTTTCTCATATAACCACATGGCCTGCTTTGACTCAGCTGACATGTTAGAAACTGAAAGGAACACATATTTTTGTTGAACCTACAGATGAAATCTAAGGTGGGTGGATCCTCTAAAATGAAGTCATTTCATTATTTTGATGTCAAAAACAATAGTCTCTGAATACAAAAATTACCAAAGAGTAAAACTAAGCCAATATGTTCAAGTTATAGAAATGCTTTTTTAAAATCACAATGGCCTAGACATCAGTTTTATAACTGAAGCACGTTTTGAGTCTATCAAGGGGTCATTTTACACATGACATGAGTTCTCCTTAGAGCCTTCTCATCCCTTCCTAGGAGGCTGAAGAATTTATAGAGACAAAAGAGGCAAGAGCATTTCTCAGAGAATAAGCAATGTAGTTCATGCAGATGACACCTGGGGGTTGCTTTGTCCTCTCTGGGCTCATAGAAGTCGTGCTGATGCAATGAAATATTTTCAGAATTCATAACCAAAGTGATGTGTTGCACCAAAAAAAAAAGTTAAGCACTTCCAGCCAGAGTCCTAATGAGACCGTTTGCAGTTTAACAATGACCGTGACTAATGAAAATGCTCCTCTTGAGATAGTGTGAGATTTCAATTTTATTAGTCCCGATCCTAAAGGAAGCCCCTCCTCATCTCTCCTTTAAGACACCTCTGTGGTTATTATTAGAGAACTCAGTCCTGGGCCTTTGAAAATACAGTGTTGTTTTACATGAACTACACAGATCTTTAGTCCACCCAGGTCCGGTTTCAAACTATGGCACAAAAAAAAAAATTAAATAAATAAATTTCGTTCACTCATCATATTAAAAGACCAGAAACTAGATTTTTTGATTTACTTTCTACCACCAAACATTTTTAGAAAGCTACACTTTTACAGCACACACTAGGATCATAAATGCGTTAATGCATAAACCATCCCATTATTCTTGCTATCTCCTCCAGAGAAGGAAACGGTGATAGAGAGAGATTAATGGATGGACCCAAAGACATCCAGGAAATTAGTAGCAGGTCTGGGATTAAACTTCTCAGTTCCTGCCACCCACTGTTCAGCTGAAGCCAATAGTCCCCCAGCCTCCCCAGACCCCATTTAAAGTGCAGTGGCTGTGGGGGAGGGGAGGATACCATTGATCCTGCTCACTAAGTGTGCAAACCCTCAGCTCAGACATGGTCCCCTTTCCAAAGGGGTCATGGGACCCATTTCCTTTCCAAGTCACTTGGACACAATCTGCACTGCAAAGATGCTGCCCCAGGCGAGGAATCTAAAGATGGGGAGAATGTAAGACATACTGAAGCTGTTAGATCAGGGAACGCTCAGACCGTGTTATTTCCAGGTCCACACAAAACTGGTCAGTAAGTTGTTTCAGTGAAGCTATAAATAGTGTAGGATGGGGAAGTCAGTGCTGCGTTCTCCTTGACGGCTTCTTCACTCGCTTTATTTCATGATGGCTCCTGAAGTGCGTGGACTAAGTCCCCTGTACCCAAGGAGAGCACTGCATGAGCTAGTGAAGGCCAACAGACCTCATCAGGTTGACCACTTTCCAACTCGGAAAGTTACTGTTTCATAGTTTCAGTTTATTTGTGTCTGAAATCCAGATAACTCTATACTTCCCAGGACTATATATGAGGATAAAGGAGACATCCAAACACACAGTTCTTTATACAACTGAAGGCTCTGAGTCCACAAAAGACATTACAATGGGTCTTCATGGCAGCACACAGAAGAAAGGAGTTGTGTGTCTGTGTATCTGTTCTGAAATACATGCTTGGATTTTGGGTTTCTTGGTTCTAGAGCAGCAGTGTCTGGAGCCAGAGTGCACTGAGCTCAGATCTCAGCCCTCTTACTTTCTATATGCCCTTTAAGAATGAGTTTGTCTTTCTGAGACTAATATCCTTATTTTGTAGCAAGACGTAAAGGGTGCCCAAGGAAAGTTGCTGTATGCTCAGATTGGACCACAGCAAATAGTTGTTACTTAAAACCTGTCAACTACAATGATTGTCAGGATGAGTTACAGAAAGCTATAGTCCCCCTGCACATTTCCGCATGTCAGCATGAGTGGTACACGAGTCATCCTGCTCAGGGTTCTGGGTTTGCTTAAAGACTAGAGTTCCGTTGCTCTGCTTTACTAGTCACTGCTGACCACAGGAATGAAAACTGCCTACAGAGGATGAAGAAAGCGTTGTCCTTGGGTACATCTGAGAAGGCAAGACCATGGAAATGAGGCTGAGACCCAGCAAGCGCTCCCAGTTGTGGGGCATTTGAAGAGGGAGCTATGACAACATAGAAACTGGAGGACCTGAGAGTCTGTCTTTCATTAATTCAAGTAAGCATTAAGTATGTTTCATATACCCTGCCAGATACTTTGGGGGATTTTAAGAACAACCATCAAGTTTTTAAAGTATAAGGCCTCTCTCCCTTTTCGCTTAAACTCATAATCTAATTGCTTAACTAAGACTGATGCTGAGTCTGGGATAGCTCCGTGATTAAGAGAACTTGCTGCTTTTCCAGAGAACTGGAGTTCACTTCCTAGCACACAGGTCAGGTGGCTCACAACTTCCTGTAACTCCAGCTCCAGGGGATCAGACATCCTCTCCTGGCTTCTGAGACACCCGCAAACATGTGGCAAACACATAAATCATATTTTTTTAAATAAATCTTTAAAAAGAATATTGAAAGGTATCACTCATGGAGCAGTTCCTGAAGAGCCTTCTGCTGGCCTTGGTCTGAGTGAGACCACACAAAGCACAGGGTCAGTCCTCTACAGGTCAAACTGAGAGAGTCAGAGCTACACCATGTCACAGCACATATCAATATTTCCTGAAGTCCATGGACCTCACCCTGGCTCCTTGAGAAAAGGAACACCACCTACCTATTCTACAACATCATTACCTAGAGGTACAGTGCTGTACCTCAGAGTTCCACTTTAGGTTATTAATTAGCCAAATGAAGACATGATAAGAAGGGCAAATGTCACTCCAAATCAAGTTAAAATACACACACACACACACACACACACACACACACACATCCAGCTGTTTAACATGACTACGTACATATGAGAACACTGGGGCTTCACTCCTTCTAATCATGTGTTTTCTCCTTAATCACAAGAAACCAGCTCACCCCACTATTCTGACAAATGAAGTCCCTGGCCTTCTACAGACAGCCCTACATTGCCACTATAGTGTAGTTATTTTCTGTATTAACAGTTGGCATTTCCTGCCACTTCAGAGTTCCAGCTGTTTCCCCTTCCGTGTGCCAGAACTTTCTTGATCTTTCTCACCTCTTCCTCGCATGTGAGTTGTTACTCTACCAAATGCAAAAGACAGCCCAGGATGTTTGAGGAAGTAAGAATCATGTACTAAGCCTTCCATTTCAAAAAAAAAAAAGTGATTAGCCAAAGTTTGAGAAATTTCCCAGAGTCACTGCAACATTGGGTCAAATCACAAACCACAGAGATATTTGCAGCTTAAATGTTCTTTGAGTAACTGGGCTGTTACCACAGCGCCTTGGATGGCTTCCCCTTTTTGCTGGTTGCACATTGACACCACTTCCTAAATAACTGGCCTCATCAGGACACTATGGGCCTTTATGAAAATGTCTCATGCTTTGAATAATTCAATCATTGTGTTTGGAGGGGAAGAGCTCATCTTGAGACTTGCTTCCCAAACAAGAGTGAGCAGCGTGGAGCAGCTGTGTGGACCCAGTACCAGGCTTCACAGAGAGGCAACTGAGGAGGAACTCACAGATGAGATGTAACTGCCACTGACATCCTCAAAATGAGAAAATGAGAGTCTCTAAGAACCGAGTTCCATCCAATATTCACTCCATCAGGGCCATTAAATGTTAGCCTCATTGCCAAGCTTTTGCTCAGTTATTTCTTTAGCTATTGATTAGTCAACTGTCCTAGTGAACTCAAGTCAGGTCCGTGTTTGCTAGGATACTGGTGCCCATCAGCTCAGCTGTCACCCTGTAAAATGTTGTCAGAATGCCCAGCCAGTCTCCACTACATAAACTGGCCCAGCATCAGGGTGACTGAAGGATGGAGGCACATTGACGTGGAAAGAAAAGTTGGTCCATTTCCACACAGCCATGTCCATGTTAATGTACAGGAGCAAAGACTCTCCACTTTAAGACAAAACTTTTTACAGAAGGCTTCTCCTTCCTTCCTGCTAATTATTAACCCCAACAGACAAATAGAAATGAATCTTGGGTAAGTAAGAAAGTAATTTAAGTGCTTTGGGGACTGGAAAGATGGCTCAGAAGTCAAGAGTACTTGCTGCTCTTGTGGAGAACCCAGGGTTGAGTTCCCAGCACCCAAACTGGGCAGCTGACAACCACCTGTAATTCCAACTTCAGGGGACCCCATGTCCTCCTCTTGCCTCCATGAGCACCTACACACACATGTACATACATACAGACACACATATACACATAAATAAAAAATAAAACTTAAAAATTTTAAACATTTCTCCCAGAGGTAACTTCTATCCAATAGGAGACCCAAAGGGAACCTTCTGCATGAGTCTTGGCCTTGATCTGAGTTCTACAACACACTAGTTAAAATTCTCATGGTCACCTGATGACAATCAGTTCCTGGGAATTCTGGAATGGTTGTAAATCCACCATTTCCTGTAATTCATCAAAACCTGGTCTCTAAATGGTTTTGACTCTCTTCAGAACCACCGTCATACATCACAGTCACAGGAGTCCCCTGTGCCCCTCTTCTCCTGTGTGGCTGGGTCCCCTTTCAGAGACTGTATTTTTGCCACAGGAAAATGTAGGATGGAGTGACCTCTGCTAATAGGGATGGTTGTTCATGACCAAAGTGCAAATAAATGGAATGAGCTTATCTCTTGGCAGAGCCAGAGTCAGAGAAAAATAAACTGAGAATTCAGTCCGTGGTTTAATAGAGGAACAAAGCAGCACAGTGCCTGATGGGACGGAAACAGGAGGAAGAAAAGGACAAGCAAAGTGGGCTCTGAGCAGCTGACTGACAGGAGCATCGTGCAGAGGAAACCAAGGGATGGGATTCTTGTGGCAGCTTGCTGAGTGACTTCTCTCTGGTTTCAACTCTGGAGCATCAAGACTCCTCGGTTTGAACATTTAGTCTTTCCAAGCAACAGATTACTCTGGAGCCTGTCCAGAGACCCCCATCATTTCTTCCTTAAGGCAAATGGAGGAAACAGAGCCAAGATCATACTCTATGCATTCTAAAAAGAATCCCGGAACTTGATATTTCTTCCAGTTCATGCCTGGGAATCGAGCTGAGTTGTTATCTAATGTCCTTAACCATAATGTCATTACCCACAATGATCTAAACTACAGCTTAAGCTTCAGAATGGAAATATAACTGGAGACGCAGTCATATATGTTAATGTTATTTTCTATTCATGAAAACTGTGGAGAATATTAGGCTTCTAAGAAAAATGACTCTCCCTGTGGAAATCTGAGAGCTCTGTGAGTGGCCTCTTGCTGCTTCTGCTTTGTGCTCGGGTTGCCTCTGGGTTTCAAAGCCACCTTACTTCCCATTTCTCTAATTCTCCCTCACTTCTTAATTGTACAAGTCGCTGTGCCTTCTTTTTCACCCGTTTACTGCAGAATTCAACATTCCAGAAACAAGAAGGAAGGCTTTAAAGTTTGTTAATCTCTAGGATAGCAGGATGGTTTAGTGTATAAAGATGTGCACTGTCAAATTTGATGACCAGAGTTTGATTCCCGAGAACACTACACAGTGGGAGGAAAGACCGACTCTTGGAAGTTGTCCTCTGACCTCCACATGCACACCAGAGAAACACACACACACACACACACACACACACGCACACACCACACACACATGCATGCACACACCACACACACACACACACGCACACACCACACACACACATGCACACACACACACACCACACACACACACACACACACACATGCACGCGCGCACACACACATTCATGGGTTCACACGTAAACACACCCATGCACACATACATGTGAGCACACATACCACATACACAATAAATAACTAAATGTTGAAAAACCAGAAAAACACTAATTTACCTTTTATAGAATACAGCTCTTTCCTACTTGAGCTTTCCCTGTTCACAAGCACAGTGAGTCACATGTTCAATCTAGGTCTGCCCCACACACACAATGCCCCTCATTCTATATTGGAGGGGCGATCACTGGCCATACATACAAAAGCTTTGCTGCTGTGATTTACTGGCTAATAAATTAGAGAGCCAAAGCTTGGATTTGTTTAGTCCTAGGTTAGAAAGGGGAAGTTGCACTTGATTAAACCCATTCTTAAAAAAAAAAAAAAAAAAAAGGAAAGCTGTCTAACACGTACTCAGTGCGGCCCTAGAGCCCAGCTGAGGGACATGTCCACAGCAAGGCCTGTTTCACAAGTCACCTGACATGACATAAACACACTCAAAGTGGGATTTTGGTGGCTGTCATTTTAATAAGGCAAATCGTCAATGAAGGAAGGTGTTCTAACTCATAATAAAAGTATTGATAAGAACTTCAGTTGAATGTCGCAGTGTGGTATTTAGACTGACTGTAGGAAGATCCCCTTGTTCTATTATCTACTGGAATTGAGGGGTACACCTGGGATCCTAAAGCTGTATGTTGAGTGTGGGAGGGAACCCTATAAGTTAACAAAACCGTGCCAACAAAACCTTGCCATTTTCATGTTAAGATGGCCCTTGTATTTTAAATTTTTCCTAAAGCATTTCCTTTTCTACTTGTATAAATTAGATTCTTTTTTTGCCTGTGACTGGGTGAGGCCTTACTTGTACAGATGAATGATATGTGTTGAGACTTATTTTTTTTTTTTTGGTTTTTTTGAGACAGGGTTTCTCTGTGTAGCTTTGTGCCTTGAACTCACTCTGTAGCCCAGGCTGGCCTTGAACTCACAGAGATCTGCCTGGCTCTGCCTCCCAAGTGCTGGGATTAAAGGCGTGTGCTACCACCACCCATTGAAACTTAATTTTAAAAATTCTTGGGTCTTGTTCCCGTGGCTGTCCTATAGTTCCCTCATTTGGATCACAAGAACATAAGCAATTCCGCCATATTTACCAAGACTACTCTCCCCAGCTGCTTTTGCATAATAAACTGGGAAGAGCCCAGAAGTTGAAACAGTTTGAAATTCTAGTCTCAGCCCCAAACCGGTTTCCTTTGTGGCATTTTCATCAGGCCTCTTACTCACACATTAGCTCAGGCATATTAGACGGTATCTTTGCTCCCTTTCCATCTGCAGAGGCTAATATTCATACATTGTAAAGAAACTGTATCTTGGGACAGCAAACAAATGCCCTCTCCTCCCTGATAGTGTATCAAGTGCTAGGAGACAGAGATGGGGGGCTTTTGCTATCTGTTCATACAGAAAGCAGAAGGGCAGTTAGGATCACTGTCTAACTGGTCAGAACCATCATCCTTTTATTTTTAATATATAAATGTCCTGTGTAGTCTTTCATCCGTAACCCTCTGCTGGCCACTTTCCCTTGGTTCTTGACCACACACCAGAGCTCAGCTTCAAAGCCGCTTCCCCCAGGCAGTCTTCCTCAATTCCTGCAAAGGGTGAGGAGAAGTCCTTCCTCTTCTGAGATCTCCATTCATTGTACTACCCTCCCATGTGTGGTTTACCTCTCCCCACAGTGTTTTATGTCAAGCATGGATATTTTCAAATGTTCTCGGACTTCCTAGGAGGAAAGCTGGGAGATCTCAATCCCTGGCCTTTCTCTGGTGGTCTACGTAGACACCGAGAAGATGCGTGATACTTCTGGGATTGGTGGTTCCATTCAAGGCTGTCATATTTCAAAGCTATTGGCAAGCTCATGTTCCACATCTTCCATGAGCGGCATTCACTTATGACCCTAAATTCAGATGTGATTGAGGTCCTCCAAGGTGAATTCCAAGAGGCACTCTGGTGTAAGACTTGGTCTGACTTGGTCCCACTGGAAAAAATAATTGAGGTTTTTCACCTCCCTTCCTCCCTCCCTTCCTCCCTCCTTCACTCCTTCCCTCCCTCCCTCCCTTCCTCCTTCCCTCCTTCACTCCTTCCCTCCCTCCCTCCCTCCCTCCCCCCTCCTTCCTTCTCCTCTCTCCTTTCCTTTTCATCCTTCTTCCCTTTCTCCATTCTCTTCCCTTTCCCATTTTTCTTTCTTCCTCCATCCCTTTCTTCTCTTTCTTTTACACGAAAGGAACATAGTCACGGTTCTGTTGTTGCTTGGAGACCAGGCTCTAGTAAAGTGTCTGTCTGATTTCACCAAAAAGAGTAAGGATTCCCTGATCCAAGGGACTCATCTTTACCATGAAATCTGCCATGTTGCAGCAAAAAAGCAAAACATACGCCTGGAGCTGAGTAGCCCGGAACAGACAGACTCTGCATTTTCAATTATTTTGGTCAAAATGAATCACTTGCTTTCTTTTCTTTACCTTTTTTTTCTTTTGGAAACAGTTTTACTTCCCATTTCCTTGCTGGACACATAATTTTGATTTATAAACCTAACAGTCCTGAGTAACGGGAAGTTTTAAACAAAGCTGATGCGCCGAGCCGGGGGTTGTTTTTCTCCTTTCTAAAGCAGTGTTTTCAGAAAACACTCCAACTTGCCTTCTGGAAAATGCAAGTTGAAGCTGTTGCTAGCAAGACTCGGAGCCTAACTCCCCACGGCCCCCAAGTCCTGCTCATTTGAGGCTGCACCTCCTTATAAATTCTGCGAGAACTCAATTCAACGGCACTATACTTAAAAATGGGATAAATCCGTCTTCTGATATTATGTCTTGTAAATCTCACTTTGCACGGGGTATTTACAATCTAGCTACTGCTTGCTTATTTTATTGACTAAGAATGAGTAAATCAGTTTTCAATTTCTCCTCATTTTCCATTCGTGATGTTTTGAATTGGCAGCTCTTTAGGAGTTACTGATAGAAGAATATGATTGTAGAAACATCTCGAATTAAAATGATTTACTAACAGAAAATAAAATGTGTATCTCTTCTTCCTTGATTCTTGAACTGTGTGTTGGAACAGAAAGACGTCTGGAATTAAGTGGGTGGTTTGTGTGAGCATCCCCAAAGCATCATATCCACTCTCCTCTCCCACCACACCCAGATGTTGCAATCCTTGTTGACTATAAATAATATTCACCAAGTATTTATTGTAGTTATGTGTACTAATTCAATTAATGTTCACAAAATCTTTTGAGCTAATTACCACAATTCTCTTCACTTAACAGAAGAGGAAACTGAGGCACAGGATATTAACCACTTGCTAAGGGTCAGTCAGTCATTCAGTGACAGGCCACTGAGTGCAGCACCCCAGCTTTAGCCACTGGGGGAAACTGTCTCTCTATGACATGTGTGGCTATGTGACTTCAGGCCTATGCTTTGCACATCACATCTTACAATGATAAAATGTTCTTCAGTTTCTAGATGATTATTTTTGCCTTAAGACTTGGGTTACAATATCATCTCTACTTTGCAGATGTGCAAACTGAGGATAGAAAACATTTCGTAACTTGCTTAAAGAGCATACAGTAAACTAAGGTTTCTGAGCTCTGCTCTTCTGGCTCTGGCTATGAAGCCCATCCTCAGGTTTCAGCTTCTTTGTCTTAGTACCAGTTAGCCAGGGAATCCTCCAACTCCCAAAGGTCTCTGAGTATTTGTTCTAAGTATTTCCATACCCATTTATTGAAACTTCTAGACTGTGAGCCTTTTGACAATGGGATGAGACTTTACTTGTTACTTCTGGAGACTCCTGTGTCCAGCACAGAACACTATTTGTCAGAATCCTAAATTTCCAGGCACAATGCTAAGTGCTGGGGTGCAAATATGAACAAAGCTTGGCTTGCACCTGGAAGGTGAGGCCTGTGAGACACCCTCACAGTGATAGACCCTTTAAGCCCCACAGTCATTATGTAGACAATGGCCCCCACTGTGCTGAAGTCTACCAAGAGATAATTGACCATGACATGAGTTATGTGTCCCCAGCTAAACAGCGTCAGGGTCGATTACTTTATTCTAGAAGCCACAGCAAAGAGGGCTGTTTCCAATGTGGGGATCACATTGTTAAAATAACATTTAGGGGTTTGTTTTAGTCCAAGCAACTGGATTCCAGGGCTGTGCAGCCAGTGATGTGCAGGAACCTGTGAGGTAGAATCCCCTCCCAACTCTCACCAGGACTTGAAAGACACCAGGGAATATGAAGGTGATTGGTGGACTAACCACATCTGATCTTAGCCAGGCCTGAGGTAAACTTGACCAACACTGTCTCTAAGCAGATAAACCTAAGGCAAGTCTCAATCTCTCTCTCTCTCTCTCTCTCTCTCTCTCTCTCTCTCTCTCTCTCTGAGTATGTATGTGTGTGTGTGTACATGCATCTCCAAATATCTTCAATACATACGAGTGACTTTTATGATGCTAATATCCAAATTTAAAGTATGGCTTACTTAGGGTTGCCATATAAAATACAACATGCACAATTAAATTTGAATTTCTTGACAACAAATTATTTTTCATGCAAGAATGTGTCCCATACTATTTATGGGATGCTTATAGTGAAAAGCAACTGTTTACAGCTTCTCTGAAGTTCAAATTTATCTGCACATTTTTGTTTGCTAAGTGTGGAAATCCAAAGCTTTACTTCAAAAATCAATAAAAATCTTAATGTGGTTGAACTTGCCTGTACAGGGTTTGTTAAATATGAAGCCAAGGAAGAATGGTAGATCTGGCCTTGGTGGGGCTATATGTTTTCAAGGACACAGATACTGTCCCTATCATTTCTGGGCACATTATAGAGGTTATTAGACACTCGTAAAGATCAGAGTGAATTTAGAGACAGACTCTAGAGCCAGTCTTCTGGGATTGAAATACAGGGTTTACATGAGGCATAAAAATGGAAGGGAGATGGAGGGAGTGAGCCTATAGGTAGGGAAGAAAGGGAAGAGGAATGGGTAAATAGAGGAGAAAGAATGAGAAAATGTTACATTTTTCTCATATGCAGAATCTAGACTTAACTATGCGACCCATGCATAAATGACGGCAGAGGGGCTGTTTGGAAGAAAGAAGGCCAGCAGAAGAGGGGAGGGAGGGCCAGGGGACCAGGAGAGCAGAAACAGGAGTAAAATGCAATGAATGTGTGCTATTCTAGAGTGTCTCAGAACCCTGTTCCAGTCCCCAGCTAAGGGGGAGGGAGAGGGAGGGAGGGAGGATAAAGGAGGACTCAGCATCAGCTATTAGTGTTTAGCTCTGTGACCTTGACCATGTTGCTTCCTTTTTTCTTGGTGTTTAAAATGAAGATAAAAATAGTTCCCTTCTCACGAGATGCTGTGAGGATCAGTGAGGTACTGTGTGCCTCCTTATTTAAAATATCTATGAGAAACTGGGTGTTGTGGTCCACACCTGTTACCATGGCACTCAGGAGCATGAGACAGGACAATCTTGAGTTTCCAGCCAGCCTGGACTAGATGTCAATTTCCAGGCCAGCCTAGGTTACGTAGCAAGATCTTGTCAAACAAAACAGGGCAAAGTGATGAGACAGCTATTTGGCCAGTCACAGAAGTTTAATGTAGGAGTCTTCACAGAAGAGGTGATTCTATCAAGTCTCCATGATGCTAAAATAGCCCGATGAGAAATGAGGGGTACACCTGAAAATGTAGTGGGAACCATTGTTTGGAATTCTTTCAGTCTCCCCAAAGACATTCTGGTAAAGATTTAGTATTTAGTGAAATTGGTTTCTGAAGCCAGTCACAGCCTGCGAATAACCCAAGCATGCAAAAGTCGCCGAGGACAGCTAATATATTGCTGGCGTGTTTGTTGCTGCCTTTAAACTCACACCTTCTGTTCAAATGAGTAGAGCCCAGTAGTAATTCTCACCGGAAGGCTAGGAGAGTGTGGGAAGGAATATCACTCTAAGGGGCTCCATTTACAATAGAGGAAGCCCTTGTAGCATGTTGTTAATTTTATGCACACGGTGGACTGCTGAAAAGCAAGGAGCACTTGTGGGGAGCCAGAAAAAGATCTCTGGAGATCGCTCCACCGGGTGATTGAGTGTCCTTGCCTGGTGCTTTTCAGCAGTCGGAGCAAGCGTGATATGCAGCTACATGCGGGCTGCTTTAACCTTTTGAATCAAACTGGATAGCTCCAGCTTTTCTAAGGTTCTTCAGTGTACCAAACACCAAAGTTAAGATGCCAAAAGACCTTTTAGCCAAAATGCTCTATCTACACATAACACAATGTTTTTAAGCTGCCTCGTGTGATTTTATATGTCTGGACATCTTACACTTCTCTTTTTGAACAAAACGAAGCCCCGCATTATTTTGCTATATTACATTACACTATTCTGATACCTTGTGGCTATAATAAAAAGCATCTTGAACAGTGTCCCAGTTTCATTTCTGTGGTCTTAATAAAATTCCCTGACAAAAAGTAAATTAGGGAAGAAAAGGTTCCTTTTAGCTCATAGTTCCAGGTCCAGTCCATCCCAAGAGGAAGCTATCACGGCAGGAACGTAAACCAACTGGTCCCATCACATCCACAGTCAAGAGCAGAGAGAATGTGAGTTCATGTGTGCTCACTGCTCAGCTAGCTTTCTCTAATCCTAAGTAGTGTAGGACCCCAGACCAGGGAATGGTGCTGCCCACATTCAGACTGGGTCTTCCTATATCAATCAAGGCAATCAAGACAATCCCCCACAGACATGTCCACAGGCTGCCCCTCTCTAAACACTTCCCCATTGAGACTCTCCATCAGGTTGACACACAAAATTATCAGAAGATGAAGAGATGGTTCACATTGAAGAGCACTTGCTTCTCTTCCAGAGGACCTGAGATAGGTTCCCAGCACCCACCTTGGGTGGCTTACAACCACCTATGACATCAGATCCATGGGATCCAGCACCTTCTTCTTGCCTCCATGGATAAACCCACACACACACACACAAACACATACATACACCACACACATCCATACATATACACACATATACACAAACATATATACACCATACACATACATACATACATACATACATACATACATACATACATACATACACACACATTACACACACACAAGTCAAAAAGAAATAATCATCACAACTAAGTTTCATAAAATGTCTTAAAAAATGGAATCATTCTCTCTTTTTTAAATCTGCCTATATGCAAAGTTAACTAACACTTCCTTCTTCAGATTGTTATGGTATGTAGGTGTTAATGGTTATAGAGTTCTATGTAAATGCCACCAGAGAGCCAGCAGGTATAATAACAAGAGTAATGTCTGCACAGCAGATAAGACTGATGGGGAATTGCATAATGAGCTGTGCTGGAAATCAGAAAGTGGGAAGTGGTTTATAATCTCCCTGTTTTATCTTGATATGTCCTAACATGCTGCATAGAAGCCTAACACACCCCAGCATTTTCTTCTAACACAGCACTCTTTAAAGAATATTCCCTAATAGCGCCATCGACTCAATAAGGTGTATTTCTGGAAAACAAAGTATGTTTGATATCGATTAGGAGGTCATGAGAGCAATATTAGTCATGCACATGCCTTGAGCTAGCTTTGTCATTTGGAGAAAGAACCTGTCAGCTGTCTGTCTCACTTGCTTCAATCATTGGTTTTGTTTCTGTTTTTGAAGAAGCCCTGAACTGGGCAGCATGATTGCATTGTAAACATGTTATCCTCAGTCTCCCTCAAGTCATCTGTTCACTGAAGTTTCTGTTTGATTAACTGATAATTCAGGGATTCGGTGCAAATTTAGCTGTTTAGGAACTGCTTGACTGAAGCTGATGAGAAATGAAGTTCTAATCAGCTGCTCGAGGGTTGTCTTTTTCACAAGGGTTTCAAGATCTCCAGAGTGGACATCCTCAGTGGAAGACGTGACTGACCTCTCAAAGGGAAGGAAAGGAAGGCAGAGTATAGTGGGATGTGTCTGTTATCCCAGCACCTGGACAGCTGAGAAAGGGCCGTTCTGGTCTGCGTAGTAAGATATCATCTCAAACAGAGAAAAGGAAGAAAGAATGGTGGGGGAAAGAAATAGGACCGCTAACTCATAGCCTCTGCTGATTTCTGCAGTGTAAATATTCCCAGCTGCCAGTTACCAGTGGCTTAACAACTCATTTGCATGATGCTTGAATGCATATGAATTTCCTCTCTTAAACCCACACGAACTGGCTCTGGCAGACTAGCTAAAGCTTCTGCTGATATTATACAATGTACATGCACATATGTCCAAACACCACATTATACCCCATAAACGCATGTAATTATGTATACAGGACAAACACAGTGGTTTTTAACTAGCCCCAAAAGTAATTTTTGAGAATCATCTTGCATTGAATTCTGACTGACAATTGATTTCTAATCTATCTCTATCTCAATATCTATCTGTAAATAGATATACACATTTATACATGCAAGAATCCCATAAAAACACAAAAGCAGAAGCCATATTGCATATGCTAAGGACCTGTAAGATAGAAAAAAAATGCTCTGACTCGATACTATGAGACAAAGAACCCGCCCCCGCAAGATGCCTTGAGCTTGTAGTGGCCATCTACTGCTAGGCAGGAGGCCTACCCTTATTGATGGACTGTTTCTCCAGTGAGACTCCTTTGGAAAAAACTAACTTCATTTGCAAGTGACGATCTATTAGAGACAGCTTCTAGGTTAGGTATGGGGGGGGGTGTCCAATTCTCCTTTCAGCTCTAGGACCCCATGGGGTGCAGACCCATGCAGGCCCTGTGCATGCTGCCTCCGTCTCTGAGTTTATATGTGCATCAGCCCTATTGTGTCAAGAGGGCCTTGGTTCCTTGGTGTCCTCTATCCCCTCTGGCTCTTACACTTCTCCACCTCCTCTTGGAGTTCCCTGAGCCCCGAGAGAAGGGGTTTGATGAAGACATTCCTTTCAGGGCTAAGGCAGAGATCTATGAGTACAGCAGAATGTTTTTAGGAGTCGTTTTGTGGCTATATCCCTTTAGCAGAGCAGTAGTAATTGGTTTTTCCCTGGCCTATCTAGTCTCCTACTCTTGGCCACTCAAGCAGAGCTGGGTGTGGGGTTCCATCTCATGGAGTGGGCCTTACTGTTTGGTTACTCCCACAAGCTTGGTGCCACTACTGCACTTAGCAGATCCCTCTTGTAGACCAAAGGGTTTCTAGCAGGTCTGATGTTCTTGTCACAGACTAATTATTATCCCCACATATGAGGATCTGGGCCAGTCCTGTGGCAAAAGCAAAGATCCCAAGAGGCTTCCTAATTCCAGAAGCTCACAGTCAGCCCCTTGGCAAGGATGACAGATGCACAAGAAGCTAAAACACAAATCTGAGCACAAAAAAAAACGTGCCACCATAAAAAAGCGCAAATTTAAGCAGAAAAGTAAAAACAATCTTGTAAACACAGCAGAAGAAAACAGCTCTATTTTGAATAGCTTTAGATTAAGTTCAAGCTGGTGGATGATTTTTAGGAAAGTAGACATGTGTTCAAACTTATAGTTAAAAGTGAAGGAAAAGGGCCATTTGTAAATAGTCATCAAACTTATAGCCAAATCGTCCCAGGGTTGAAGTGGCGGTCCTGCCTCTAAGTGACAGATAAGCAAGGACAGTGGGCCGAGAATTCCTTTTGCTGTTTCCAACATTAAAATCATATTTCTTTTTCCATTTCTGTTGTTGAGCTTAAAATAACCCATGAGTAGATCAACATGGGGTTAAGTTGTACAATCCCAAATGTTGTAAGAAATTCCTATCCCACCCTACCTAAATACCATCCCATAATAAGTAGTAGTGAGCTTTACTAGTTGCTAGACATCCACACACGCCAGACACTGTGAAATGGATGTACGTATTGTCACACTTGAATGTGAGGGCTCCTGCTCTTCCTGGGGTACCCCTACCCTAAGCACCACTCCCTAAGAAATCATCCTTGCACCATTAACTTCTGTCACTAGACAAGGGAAGTGCTTCTTGTGGGCAGTGTGAGCTGGAGATGGATTATTAGAATGAGAAGAGCTGGGGGCTGCCGGTGAGTAGTGACGCTTCAGGGGAGCAGTGATATGTCATGAAGAGGAGGCCAAAGTGGGCTCTGGATCTGGTATTAATGGGGTAAGAAAGCCATAGGTGAAGGGAAATTTTCCTACAGATCCAGTGAACAAAGGGAAGTCATGGGATAAGGAAAGAAAGGAAAAGGAAATCACGTCTGCATGAAGATTTTCCATTGTGCAAAGCTTCAGGGTCCGAGAAAGGAACAGCAGAATCTCCACCCCAGAAAAGCACCTGGTGAAGACATAAGCGATGGACACATGGAAACAGAAGAGAAGTAAGAACCAAGTGGGGAGACAAGTGGGAGGCGACTGAAGCTATTCATGAGAAATTCCAACATGAGCTTAAACCTAAGTTTAAAAACAAATGACAGTGAGAAAATCTCACGACAGCAGCAAATGTTCTCCCACAAGAACTAAAGTGGAAAGCAAGGCATGGTGGTGTGTGCTTGTAATCCCAGAACCAAGGAGACTCACAGGGAGATTTCCCCAGGCTCAATGGCCAGTCATCCTTGCCTAGTCAGTAAGCCTGTTCTGTAAAACACTTGATGTTGACCTCAGGTGTGTTCATCTACACACACACACACACACACACACACACACACACACACACACACACACACAAACAAACATGCACACACATGAACCAGAGAGGATGAGATCCTAAAATATAAGGTACAGAGAGGCATCTAGAATGTGCCATCCCAACCCCAGCAGACTCAGAGGAAAGCAGAAAGACCACGGGAGCTGATTCCTTGGTCCCTTCAGTCTTCTCCCGATGAAGGAAAAGCCAGTGTCTAGACCAGTCAGGGGAGGAAAGCACTATCTGCCATGTCCCCAAACACAGGAAGAGGTGACACACAAAAATGAATAGCTTTTACTTGTCCATTCACAGGAACCTGCTCTCATCCCTAAAAGGATCCTATTATGTCCCTTGTAGAGAGGAGGAAATGGAAACTCAAAGACTTCAGTAAGATGGCTTCCGGTTAGGATTTGAACCCAGATCAACAGAAATCCAAATCCCACAGCCTTTTCTCAACAAGACATGGTTTCCAACCTGTAGACTGATGGCTTTCAAAGTTATGTCTCATACCGTGCCTTCTACATTCTCCAAAGAGGTTCCAAGAAGGAATTCTCCCTCAGTTTCCATGAAAAGGTGAGTTCCTTAGTTAGATCGTGAGGTCCTTCGAGACCTCCTTGTCCTCTCTGTCTATCCATTCACATACCTTTCCTTAATCCACAAGGAAAAGCAGTTCAATAAATGAAAGCTGTTGCCTTGTGGCTTGCTCCATTGAACATCTAACATCTGTAGCCCCGCCCCCTCCATGACGGTTCAACTCCCACTGGTGTTCTGAGACTAAAGGAGTAACCGGCTTCCTGCAGAAATTTTCGAGGGCATCTGTCATTGTCCTGGCATTGTTCTGATCTCCCATAATAAGCTCTGGAGCTGTCCCTTAGAACTAAGCCATGAGCTCCTCAAGAACTGAGATCGCTTTACCAAACAGTAATGATAGTCATATATCAGTCTCCCAAATTTTCCACAAGGCAAGGTATTCTCCCACCAAATTCAATTCAAATGTTTCTGTTTTACAGAGAAAAGGAAAGTGTAACAATGAATACATTTAATTCTCATCTCCTAACCAATGGTCATCTGGGAGAGAAAGTAATATGGAAGAGTGTTTGCCAGCTATCCTATTTGTCGGATATCCTAATAACATCCTAGGAGAAGCTGTTATATTGCATCATCAGAACTGTCTGTCTCACAGTTTGCCAATCCCCATCATGAGGGCTATGCACAGTACTCACTCAACAGAGTACATGAGAGAGCAGATTTACCCAGAACTTCATTCATGAAAACCCTAATGTCATAAAAATACAATAAATGGTTTATTAATCCTGTTATAATGAAATTCCTTCTTTTGTAATGATATAATTTGTGTGTGTGTGTGTGTGTGTGTGTGAGAGAGAGAGAGAGAGAGAGAGAGAGAGAGAGAGAGAGAGAGAGAGAGATGCCTACAGAGACCAGGAGGGGCATTGGATCCCCTGGAGCTAGAGTTACAGGTTGTGAGCCTCACAACAGGAATGCTAGATATGGGTTGCAGGAACAGATCTTGGGTCCTCTGGAAAAGCAGCAGGTTCTCTTAACTGCTGAGCCATCTCTCCAGCCTCACTTGCTGTATTTCAAAACACCCAGTTTACAGTGGTGGGAATTGCATACTAATGCTATTGTATATACCTATTATACAAAATAAAGCGGCATGTCCAACTCTCTAACAGCGTGGTGGCTCCTTGGTGATGCTGTTGCTAACGTAAGCAAAAGCAACAAGGACTCAAGCTTTCTTGCATGTACTTTTTAATGAGACATGGTAATTGTGAGAATATTATGTAAAACTTTCAGATGCCCCAGCATTTGAAGAAATGAATGGAAGAGTAGGAGAAATCAGTAATAGGGTTGGGTCCACTGTGACTGAAACTTAGAGCGCCATGATCAGGGAAGAGTATTTTCACAAGTATATTCTGAGATTTTACCTTCTTTGGACAAGAGTGAGGGAATGACTCTTGTCAAAAATCCAGACAGCACCCTAACAACCAAGATATGTGATTGTTCTGTGCACAAAACAAATAGACATCCTATAACTTTTAACAATTATTTAAAACACAAAATTATAATTTAAATTTTTATTTCAATTATTACTAATGAAAAAATACATATGATGTGTGGGTGGGTGTATAAGTGATGTGTGTGGAACACACACATGTGGAGGTCAGAGAACAACTTTGTGGAATTGGTTCTCTCCTTCCCCACTTAAGTTCCAAGGATCAAACTCGGGGCTTCAGGTGTGTGTGACAAAGGCCTTCATCCACTGAGTCATTTCTTCAGCCCTGCCCTACAAATTATGTTTTTTTTTTAAACATAATTATTTGCTAAAATCAAGTGTACCACTATATCCCCATCTCAAAAGGGGACTTTAGCATATCAGAACACTTTCACCACACCAGAAAAGAGAGAAATAGTTCTGTGGACATATTTGTTTGGTTTGTGTTTTTTGAGACACAGTCTTACCATATAGCCTAGGTTAGCCTTGAATTGATGACAGGTGATCTTACTGTCTGAACCTCACAAATTCTGGGATTATAGACTGTACCACCATGCCTGTGAACATTTTAATGACCATCATAATTGAGACGTTTCATCATAGTGACTCCTAATTAATAATCCATCACGTCCATGTTGTCTCATGCTAAAGCAATTCATTCCACAAGGCAAATATTTCACTAGTAGAAAGAATACACTACTTCTCAAAAAACAAAAAAGAAGACATTCAAATCCTCATCCCCTAAACTTGTAAATACGTTGCCTCCTTGGCAAAAGGGAATTTGCTAGTGTAATTAAGTAATTTGACGTGGAAAGATTATCATGGAACATGTAGGTGCTTCCAATATATCCCACTGGTCCTGGTAATAGGAAGACCGGAAGATCAGCGTCAAGGAATGTTAAGTAACAAGAGAAGGGAAGAGAAAGAACAGAGGATCACTGGCTTTGAGGGTTGGAAGGGAGGCCAAGAGCCAACAAATACAAACTCTAGAGCTTAAACGATCAAGGAAACCGATTCTCACCTACAGGCTCCAGAAGGACCCAGCTCCTGATCAGACCTTGACTTTGGGCCTGGAGGCTTGATAATTTTAGACTCCAAACTATGAAATCTTCAAAATAACAAATTTCGTTGTCTTAAGACAGTGCATGGCCATTGGTGATGGCAACGATAGGAAATCAAGCCCTAAGACCAAAAGGTGTCACCTGTAAGCGGGCAAGCTCAGCGCTGGGGACTGGCATCACAGAAATAAAGGAAGAAATGCAGCCTCTGCGGAGGATAGTCTTGGCACTGGTGTCTTCTTTGCTGATTAGTATGTCTTTGTCATCCAACCTTCAGAAATGATATGCATATCTTGAAAACACAGAGAAAAGTAAACCAAACACTCAGCAAGAAGAGAAGTTCCAACCAGAAGGGAGAATTTAAATTCAGACACAACTCTGGATAGGTGGGAAATCATTATTCTCAAAACATATGGCTGCTGTTTTAAGAAACAGCACTATGACAAGCCTGGCAAGAATGACATTGCTTTCTACTACTGAAGCCCCATGGTGCAACACCACAGGGTCTCTCTGTATGGTACCTAGAGGTCAATGACCGGAGTCCGACTTTGGTACAAGGTTAATTTACCTCTCTGGTATGCTGGTTGCTTTCCTCGTTGTCGTGACAAAATACCTGAGGAAATGTAACATTAGGAAGGAAGGGTTTACTTTGGCCCATGGTTAGAGGGTACAGTCCTTCATGATGGCGGCAGGATCTTAGGGCAGCGGTCACATCGCTAGTCCATCAAGAAGCAGAGAGAGATGAATGCAGGGACTTCACTGGCGTATTGCTTTTGACTCAGTCTGGGGCCCCAGCCCGTAGGATGGAGTCACCCACATTCAGGGTGGGTCCTCCCTCTCAGTTAAACCTCTCTGGAGATGCCCTCACAGACCCGCCTGGAGGTTTATCTCCAAGGTGACTCTAAATCCCACTAAGATGGTAGTGAAGGCTGACCATCACAAGTCCATTGCCTGTCAACTTGACAACCAAACACATCGCTTTAAATCGTAACGTTCTACCTGTGGGCCTCAAAAATTATTTACCATCTTATAATGTAAAATAGCTTCAGTTATGGCTCAGAGGACCTAAATGATGTCTTCGGGGCTTTTCCCTCTCTCTCTCTCTCACACTGGTTTCCCTCCACACACAGGAATTGTGATGGAATGAGGCCTGAACATAACTCTACACCCATAGCCTTCTTGAAGATGGTGGACTTCTTTTTACCAATCAGGTCCAACTTGAATCACCATCTCACTCTTAATTGGTCACCACAGTTTGTGGATGTGAGTGGTGAGGAAACAGACCAGGTGCAGACCCTTGGACCTCGTGCAATTCGGCAACAGAATTTCCCAATTAGCAAAGGTAGTGTCGAACATATACAAATAATACCTGTCCCCGGCGCTTAGCTGGCTTTTGGGGCCTGTTCCCCATGCTGGATTATCCTGCCCAGCCTTTATTGGTGAGGGGGAGCTGGTACTACTGAACCTGATATCTAAGTTCAAGCCCATGGGAGGCCTGTCCCTTTCTGAATGGAGACAAAAGAGGAGTGGGTGGATGGGGAGGGGAGTAGATGGGAGTCAGGGTGAGGGAACGGAAAGAGAAAAGGAAGGGGAAACTGTTGTCGGTATGTAAAATAAAGGAAAAATGTTAATAAAAAATTTAAAAAACAAATAGAAAATACCACTAAACTCAATATTATTTTATGGATGGACAAATGAAATAATGCTCTAAGAGAGGATGCCCACATTCACACAGGAATTATGTGCAGTTATCACTGATGTTGAATTTGATAACTGATCTTAAAATGATTCTAAGTGGGAAAATTCTGCTGGAGGAGTTTTCTTAATGGGAAAATGTCCATGGAGATTGCTCCAATGAGTGGCCTTTATTGTCAAGGCTTCAGTGAGCTCATGCATCTCTTGAGACAGCTAGCTGAACCTAGCCCTAACTTGGAGTATCCCAATTTAAATATCTCTCTTTGGCTGCTTCTCTGAACTCACATAAATGCCTTTTCTAGTGTTAAAGATTCCATCTGCTGAAGAAAGGTGACTAAGACTCAACTGTGCAATTCAAATGCAATCCAAATGCCTCTGAACATTTAATTCCAGCTGTCAGAGGAAAAGGCATCCATAATGCAGAAATGATAGGGTTCCGGGCTGAACTTGGCAGCCTGCTCAGTTACCTTGGAATAGACCTTCCAGATGAGGGTATATGGTCAGGGTTCACAGGGGTGTTAAGTACAAAAGCATTCCTGGGCAAAAAAAAAAAAAAAAAAAAAAAAGCTTTGGAATGCAGTGCAGGTTTGAAAATTACATTTATTTCATATTTCAAAGCTGAGAGAAACCTGAAAAAAGACATGGGAGCCACCTTCCTATGGTGAATGCATCAATATTGTTTGCCCTTAGAAGACAAAGCCCTCCCCAGGGTTGCCCTGTATAGAGAATGAGGTGTCAAAAAGAGAATATAAAGCATTCAACAAACAAATGACAGTTTACTGACTCCAGCCATGTGCTACCCAGCAGCAATCAAACGTTTATATGGCCAGAGAACAAACAAATGAGGAAGTTATGTTAACTCAAATTACCCTGTGCCTGAGTGCGTGTATGCATGCGTGTGTTTGTGTGTGTGTGTGTGTGTGTGTGTGTGTGTGTGTGTAGTTTAATTGAAGCTATTCCTCTTGGGGTTACAGTGTTCCTCCCCTTCTAAGAAACTATAGTGTAGCTAGAGTTTTCCTGCCTGGCCCACAGTCAGGATAAATCTCTTTCACCTGCCAGTCCCACAGCCGCTCAGACCCAACCAAGTAAACACAGAGACTTATATTGCTTTCAAACTGTATGGCCGTGGCAGGCTTCTTGCTAACTGTTCTTATAGCTTAAATTAATCCATTTCTATAATTCTGTACCTTGCCACATGGCTCGTGGCTTACCAGCATCTTTACATGCTGCTTGTCCTGGCGGTGGCTGGCAGCGTCTGGCAGCGTCTCCTTCCACCTTCCTGCTCTTTTTATTCTCTCTGTTAGTCCCGCCTATACTTCCTGCCTAGCCACTGGCCATCAGTGTTTTATTAGCAACACATTTGCCATACAGAACATCCCACAGCACTATAGACTAATAAAAAAGAAACCCAGTGCCAGGTGTGAGAAACCTCTTTTGAGTTGTGGTCAGGGTGCCAAGAGACCCCAAAACAATATAGGCCATTGCCACTGCCTTGGATTGCCTTCCAGAAAAGGAAGGTAAGACACTACACACTTGACACAGGACTTAGAGGACTGATCTGGAAGCCTTCCTAGGGATTTGCCTTCATAGTCCTAGGAGGAATTACGCAAGCTCCCAAGTGAGAAAAGCAATCAATAGTCCTGTCCATCTCTAACACTTATGAACCACAACAATGACCAGCACAGGAAGATGTTCCAAAGGCTGCAAGAGTAGAACTTATTTCCCAAGGGTAACCAACAACCACCTAATTGGACTTAAGGCCAACTCAACAGGAGGGAAATCATGCCTAATACCATAAACCTAGCCAACTACCAGCGGCTAGCGAGGCCACGGAACCTAGAGAAGAAACTATCACTGCCACTTTTTCCTTTTCTCCTTTTGTTTTGTTTTGTTTCGTTTGTTTCCCTGTGTAGCCTTGGCTGTCCTAGAACTCACTCTGTAGTCCAGGCTGGCCTCGAACTCACAGAGATCCACCTGTCTCTGCCACCCGAGTGCTGGGATTAAAGGCGTGCACCACCACCACCTCGGTTACTGTCACTTTCTTAAAGCAGTATATAATTTCTAACTTTTAAATATGTATCCTTACACCCACAGGTAAGCGCAGTTCTCACCCCTCATCAGAGAAACTTCTCTTTACAGCAGACGGAGATGATTACAGAAAGCCACCACTGAGCACAGAGAACAACTGAGCTTCAAGGACACAATGAATGCATTTATAACACAGCTCCTACACTTAAGCGCAGAGAACATTGTGGAAGAGGGGGCAGAAAGATTGCAAGGGCCAGAGGACCAAGACATCTGCTGCAAACTTGTTGTTCTAAAAAAAGAAAAGAGAGCATGAAATGGAGGGAGGTCAAAGGGAGTATGTAGGAGGGGAGAGTGAATATGACCAAAATACACCGTATGAACTTCTGAAAGAATTAATACAAATGTATCATTTTAAAAATGCAACTGTATTAAAGACAGCAATAAATCTACAATATGGGTTTCTCAATGAATTATTCAAACGATAACTAATATATTAATGGGAAAAATAATATAATAAAAAGTATGCTTGACTACTCAAAAAATGTGGGAAATGAGAGACAAAGGAATGCTGCATCGCTAAAAATCAAATATGATTGTAGATAAAAAGGTAGATGCAAGAAATCTACCTCATAGAAGTGCCCTAAATATTCAGAGAGATTAGGAAAACTACTTATCACCGTGTGGAGTGTAAGTAACCAGGAAGTGTTTATTATTTATGTAAAACAAAAAAAAATGTTGCTGAGAAGTCACTGTGAAGAAAAGAAGTTAAAGAACGAAAAAGAATGTATGGAAATAGTATATCTGATAAAAAAAAAAGACTTGTGTATGGAATACATTTTTTAAAAAGTCCAACCCAGTAACAAGGTCAAGATTAAACACTTGTTTTTAAAATGAGTGAGCACATTTATGTTTTTAGCTATAGACAAGCCATGATCAGGGAACTTCCTTTTGCAGCAAACAGGAATGAATACTGAGTCTCGTGGATACCCAAGGTGCTGGGAATGATTGTTGACTGCCTGCCTCCAAAGCTCAGGGAATACCAGAGAGGAGAAAAGGCAAAGAATATAAGCCAGATAATGGGGAGAGTTATGAAACACTATCTCCTGAGCCAGACATGACCATTGAAACCACGCCCTCACTGGAGCCACTGTGGGTCTGCACAAGACTAGCCCTGTCAACATTCAGTCATGAATGGAGGAGAGGGCTTGAGGGCCCTGTCTCTCCCTGGGGAACTTTGGCCGTTGATGGATGATGAAGAAGAAGTCACTGTCTTCAGCAATTGCCCTCGCATGCTCATGTGGGTGACCTGATTCAACCCTGTGGGTCACAAATAAAACGATCACAAAGACCTTCTGAAGGTAGGATTGGGGACCTGTAGGGAGGCGCGGGTGTTGACAGAGGTGAGCCGGGGATAAGACAGGGTAGAGAGGTGTGTGTGACCAGAATGCAGTTGTTATAGTTCCGTTTCCAGTTTCTGTGATAAACACCATGACCAAGAGCAACTGAGGGGGAGGGGGAGGATTTGGTTCAGTTTACATCGCTGAAGTCATCTTCAGCAGGAACCAGGAGTGGAGAACGGAAGCAGAGACCATGGAGGAACTCTACTTTCGGGAAAGCTCCTGAAACAGCCCAGGCCCACCTATCTAGAGGTAGCACCGCCCACAGTGGACTGAGCCCTCCTATATCAATTAGCAGTTGAGAAAATGCCCCACAGAAACGCCCACAGCTAATGTGATGCAGGTAATTCTTCAATCTCTTTTCTGGTGTGTCAAGTTAACAACTAAGTTTAGCCACCGCAACATCATATACATGAAATTTTCAAGGAATAGATATAATAATAAAAATGAGCAAAATAGTTAAATAGATCTTTGTAGCACTAATCTTAAAAGGTCTTATTAATAAAAACAAACCGGAAGCTAGGTATTGGGGTGAATGCTGGAAGATCAGAGAAACAGAACAAGCCACAGTCACCTCACCTTGCCAGTTCCTCAGCTGATCCCGTTTCCTCAGACTGGAAGCCTCTGTGTCCTCACCTGAATGGATTTCAGCTGAACTGCTGCTAAAAGCCTAAAAGCTTAACCAGCTCTAGTTTTTGGTTTTCACATCTTTGATACCTTTCTGCTTTCTGCCATCACTTCCTGGGATTAAAGGCGTGTGTCACCATGCCTGGCTGTTTCCAGTGTGGCCTTGAACTCACAGAGATCTGATTGGATCTCTGCCTCCCAAGTGATAGGATTAAAGGTGTGTGTGCCATCATTTTCTGGCCTCTGTATCTAGTGGCTGTTCTGTTCTCTGGCCCCAGATAAGTTTATTAGGGTGCACAATATTTTGGGGAACACAATATCATCACAGATCTTTCCCTCCAAGAATATATCTCATGCATATTATTAACTAATGTGTACATGGAAAACTGCTTAGCACCATTAATCATCCTGGAGAACAGATCAAAACAGCATTGAGACAGCCCTTCACACTCATTAACATGACCATACTAGTCAATGCCAAGGGTGGTAAGCATCTGTAGAAAGCTGGGATGCTTAGGTAATTCTTAAAACATTAAATATATATTATCATATAACCCAAAAGTTTCACTCTAAGAAAAAAAATGCAATCATATACCCACTCGAAGGCATATATGGGAAGATTTGCAATAAACCAAATTCAAAACAAGCCAAACAGCCAGGGATGATGAATAAGTCAAATATATGCACTGGACTAAATAGCATTCCCCCCCCCCAAAAAAAATCAAGTATACCCTAAACTTTTGTGGCTTTATTTGGACCCACACCCTTGCAGATGGCTAAGTTAAGATGATATTATACTTGATTCGGCCGGGCGCTAAGTCACCGACTGTCATTTCTCTATGCAGAAAGAAACTAGGCACACATACACACAGAGGGAATACAGTCAGGCCCGTCTGCAGCCACCAGAGGACTAGGAAGAGGGTCAAGCTTTCAGAGAGAGCACACCAGCTCACACCTGTATTTCAGACCTCTCCTCTCCAGAACTGTGAGATAATAAAGTCCTGTCAAGTCCTCTTCTCTCTGCCACGTCGGGCTTAGGAAAGGAATACAGTGTATGATGTTGCTATTCAGCAGTGGGGGGACACACGAGTGACACCAGCCCCAGTGTAGATGAAGTCCGGGGACACTGTAAGAGGGACGCGCACAACGACCAAAGGCTACCCATGCCATGACTCCATTCACCTGCAATTTCTACCAATGGCAAAACTTTGGGGATGGACCTGAGGCTGCCCTGGACTGGGGTTGGGGGAGAGCCTGACCACATTTCACAAACAGCGTGAGGGGATTCAGGGGGTGTGCTGCTGCTGCCACTGACTGGAGCAACAGATACAAAATTGTAAAATCTACTTAACTCCATCATACTTTACACTCCCAATGAAGTCATTTGACGGTTTGCAAATTATTCTTCAATAGATATGTAAAAAGTGAGCTAAGAAATGTTTGATCTTTTTATTTTCTCTTTTCTTAAGATTTATTTTTATTTTTTGTGTTTCCCTATTACGTTTGTACACTATGTGCATGCAGTGCCCACAGAGCTCTGGAATCCGATTTATGTGCAATTGTAAAAGTGGGTGCTGAGAACCGAACCCAGATCCTCTTAGAGAGCAGCAAGTGCTCTTAACTG
>CABHPH010158808.1:0-37992 GCA_902168325.1 Peromyscus nudipes | reverse complement strand
TGGTTTTTCGAGACAGGGTTTCCCTGTGTAGCTTTGCTCCTTTCCTGGAACTCACTTGGTAGCCCAGGCTGGCCTCGAACTCACAGAGATCCGCCTGGCTCTGCCTCCCAAGTGCTGGGATTAAAGGCGTGCGCCACCACCGCCCGGCGAGAAGTCTTTCCTACCAGTTATAATTAGCTATTTGCCAGGGCTAAAGCTGCAAGTTTTACCCTCGCATGGATCTCTGCCTTGCTTCACAGCCTACACACAGAGTGACTGGAATAGTATAGGGGCAAAATAAATGACCAAACTTTCTAAGGACCAGCTTTGCCATGACTTCATTTCTACAAACTGTCCGTCTCTTAAACCTTGGAGCATGGTCTTCCTCAGTCCGTCTATTTCTACTTCCAGTTCCCTTGTGTCCCCCCACTTAGATGCTATTGAACACCCCAAACCTCTCTTTCCAGCATCTCTGATTTTTTTTCTCTTCTACGTGGTTATGTGTATTTGTTTTGTCTGTGTGCACACTTGTGTGTGCATGTACACATTCAGTCATGTGGAGGCAAGAGGTTGACTTTGAGCGTCTTCCTCAACCACTTTATCTTTGAGACTGGGTCTCTGAATGCAGAGTTCCTTATAAGCCCCAGGGATCCTCCTGTCCCTGGCTTCCCTGTGCTGGGAGTGTGGGTACATAATGTAGGTGCTGGGGATTGAATTCAGGGCCTCATACTTGTGTGGCAAGCATGTGACTCGTGGACTCATTGTCTTAGCTTCCTGTGATTATATATGTGTGTGTGATTATATTTCATATGTATATATGTATACACACATATTTTTATATTTATATATAAATACCCTTGTATTTCCACTCTTCTCGTAAAACATTGACCTCAAATGAACTTTTAGAAAAATTCTCTGAGCCACCTGGATTTTGTGCAAAGTACAAATAAGTACAAATTCACGGCCATCAACTCCTCAAGGCCTATGATGGTGTTAACCTCGATTGTCCACTTTGTGGGATCTGAAGACACCACGAAACCAGCCTCTGGGCATCGTCTAGGTTAACATCATCAAGGCGCATCTTGACTGTGGGTGGCACCGTTCCAGGGCTGGATGACAAAGAGGAAGGGCACTGGGTGAACGCATTCACCTCCCTCTGCTTCCTGATGGCAGACTCCATGTGACCAGCCGCCTAATGCTCCTGCTCTAAGACCTCCAACTGTGATGGTCTTCCCCTCGAGTTTAAGACAATGTTCCTTCTGGCACTAAGTTGCTTCCCTCACATACTTTGTTGCAGCAAATAAGGAAAGTCATTAAGACAGGGCTACATGTCAGTGCTTTTATTCTTCCGGCCTAAACTTGGTCTATTTTCTTTCTCGACATTATAAGCTTTTCTCAGTATACTTCTGGTCCTAACTAGAGTGTTTATAATATTCCTTTATTAGCCTTTAATGTGTATAGCGATTTATCTTTTGTGCTGATATTAATGTTTCTTTGCACTCTCTTGTTTTTGGCTAGCCTAGCTGGAGAGTGTAGTCAAATATTTTTCTGGGAATCATTTTGTTTGTTTCATTAATTTTTTTCTCCCTTATTTTTCAATTCTTTATGGATTTTTCACTATTTATTACTTCTTGTCTTTGGCTTGTTTGGGGTTCCATTATTTCTTCTTTCTGCAGTCTCTTAAGGCACAAGCTCAGATGACTGATTTGAGATCTCCCTTTTTTGTTTGTTAAGTATATTTACTGTTGCACATTTCCCTCTGAGAATTCATGATTTTGGCATCATGTGTTTTCATTTCCATTCTGTTTGTGACACATTTTACATTTCCCCGGAGACTTTGTTTTTGACCTACAAGTTGTGAAAGCAGCATTAACACTGCTCCCTATCTGTTCCCAAAGATTTGCATCCGATTCCAGAAACCTGTGAGTTCTGGATTACATAATAGAACTAAAGCTGCAGATGGAATTAAGGCTACTAATGATTGGACTTAAAAGAGAGCTATTAGCGGGGCTGGAGAGATGGCTCAGAGGTTAAGAGCACTGGCTGCTCTTCCAGAGGTCCTGAGTTCAATTCCCAGCAACCACATGGTGGATCACAACCATCTGTAATGAGATCTGGTGCCCTCTTCTGGCATGTAGGCAGAACACTGTATACATAATAAATAAACAAATCTTTAAAGAAGAGAGAGAGAGAGCCCTATTAGCCAGGAGGGCCCAATGTAAGCAGGAGGATACTTAGAGGAGGGGGTGAGAGCCAGAGATGTCAGCAGATAAAATCCAAGGCAGAGCATTGTGGTCCATGGCTGCCAGCAAGGAAGATACAGGAAAGGAACCATGAAACAGGAAGTGTGGGTAGCCCCTTGGAGCTAGAAAAGGATGGTTCTGTAGGTCTTCCGGATTGGTACGCAGCCAGGCAGATTCATGTGGATGCTTACAGAACTGTAAAACAACAAAACTGTATTTTAGGCCATGAAAATAAAGTTATTCGTTACAGAAGCAGAAATGGACCCAGGTAAGAGGTTTGTTTGCCTGCTGCGTCCTACATGCTCATCACACCAGTACCTGATGCCTCTTTAGTTTTGTTAGCTGGCATCTATTGTAGTACCCTTTGCATATTGAAGGCATCAAAAATCGTTTGTTAAGCCAATAAATAATTGAAAGCCGTTTGCTGAGAGTGGATCTATTTTTTGTTGTCACTTCCTAGGACAAACAAACACTCCTAAAAACACAGATTTTATGTACTGTGTGATTTATTATGGCTGAATTAGAAATTAAGCTTGGCTAACACTCAACCATTCTTCTCTTCTCCAGTGGAAGCCCTCAGGCTACCCTGCGTTGGGGAGGGGAGGAGGAAATCAGCTAATTTGTCTCCTTTATGGCCTTATAAAAAATATCCCCAGTGTGGCTTTCATTAGGGGACGCATCTTTCCGTGAACTATGGGCCCGACACATTGTCAGGAATTTTACAGCCTTCGTGTTCCCAAGCTTTCCTGGGGGGAGCTTTCATCACCCGTTTTCAGACACTGCTCTGCAGGTTCAAGAAGATCAGGGACTGCTGCACCACATCAATTTGAGGATTAAATAAAACTGGGGCTTCTGCTTCTACACATGAAGGATATTAACCACTCCTGGGCATCAACTCCCAACCACCACCCCTCCCCATCCCCAGTTACAAACACTAGAACACAACCCTGCCTCTGAAGGGGTTCAAATCAAGTTCAGTCACGGCCAACGTTCTGTCCAGGGACAATATCTCACTAGACTATCGGCAGAGAGGATCGGAAGGGAAACTGAGGCCCAGGAATTCTAAGGGTGTTATAGTCTGTGGGGAGGGGATGAGGGAAGAACTCCAGCAGTTCATACAGGGGTTCCCTCTCTCTCAAATTTTTGAGACTAAATTCCAATCTGTGTGTGGAGAGCGAAGCACTGTTGTAGCTCGAATTCTAATTGGTCTTAATAATAAAAACCCAGAGTCAGATATCAGGGTAAATGCTGAGAGAGCAGAGAAGTAAAGGAGCCAGGCACTAGAGAGACTTCTTACCTCTACCGAATCCTCAGACTGAAGAGGGGCTGAGTCCCTGTCTCTTCCTGCCTTATATTTTTCTCTCCACCCAGCCATATCACTTCCTGTTTCCACCTCCCAAGTGCTGGGATTAAAGGCGTGGCTCTGTTTCTCTTTTAGACTGGTTCAATCTCATGTAGCCCAGGGTGGCCTTGAACTCCTGATCTTCCTGCTTCCTCCTCCCAAATGCTGGGATTAAAGGTGTGTGCCACCACTGCCCGGCCACTATGGTTAACTAGTGGCTAGCTCTGCACTCTGATCTCCAGGCAAGCTTTATCTGTTAGAGCACAAACAAAATATCACCACACTATAATGCCGAGCAGAGAACAACTTGCTGAGTCAGGAATGTTCATCGAGGCATTAGCTCACCAAATCTACGGCAGCACTCTAATCCCATGAGACAGCATGGACAGACCTCACTGAGTAAACGGGTCACTCAGTAAAAATCTCGTGCACCTAGATTGCCGCTATGGTGCGGAATACCTAACCTCACCTTCAACACTTCAAACCAAACCTTGAAGACATGAAGCTGATCCACCTCGTGCTTAACCACCCATAAGAACAAAGTGGGACTCTTTAGGAATACTGTTAAAAAAAAAAAAAAACAAAAAAAAAACCAATACCCAAAAGCTTTTGACCCATGAAACGGCTTAGCAGGTAGAAGTATTTGCTGCCAAGCCTTGTGGCCTGAGTTTGATCTCCGGGCCCCACATGGTGAATGGAGAGGGGTGACTCTAGCAAACTGTCCTTGATTCTACATGTAGTATGTCACAGTCTGCATGCACATGTGCGCACACACACACACATGTCAAAAATAAATACACTTTAAAGTTGAGGGTACAGCTCAGTGATAAAGCATTTGCATAGTATATATACGAGGCTCTGAGAGTGAGCCTCAGACGAAACAAAATGAACACACAAAAGATGTGTGTGTGTAGCCAGGCAGTGGTAGTGCATGCCTTTAATGCCAATACCCATGAGGCAGAGGCACAAGGAAGGATCTCTCCGAGTTCGAGGCCAGCCTGGTCTACAGAGTGAATTCTAGGACAGTCAGGGCTACACAGAGAAAGTCTGCCTGGGGGAGGGGGGAGTGTGTTTGTTTGTGTGTGTCAGAGTCGAGGGAGACTGAGGCTGCTAGAAATAGTGAGACAGAATTGGAGAGCAGGGCATAGCCTAGAGACTTGTAGAGAGTTGTAGAAGGGCCCTCTCCAAACACGTGACATGACTGTGCTTTGTCCGTGAATCTTGGACATCCACACTGTAAACAAGAACAGTGCCTGGCAGGGAACAGCGTGTGTTCTCACTGGTCAGGCCTTCTCAGCACAGGCACTGGGAGCTGGACGCAGCCCTCAGAGGAACTGCAGATCAAGAGTCCAGAGCGGAGCCTTCTCTGGATCCAGCAGAACAAGGCTCACGGAGACATGGGCTGACCCTTCAGGGTATTTAACTGAGCATTAGAACAAGATTCAACACTCCTCTCCAATGTGAAGCAGCAATGTCCAGGACCAAAAACTGTGACCTGTAACTGGGGGAAAGAGCAGATAATAGAAATAATAAAGAGGATGAAATTGGCAGACAAAGATGTTAGAGCATATATTATGATTTAAAGAAAAATATGAATAAAAGGAGAAAAATAGGAAGATAGTAAAATCTATTACTATGGGCTAAGGATGCAGCTCAGATGGCAGTGTCTAGCATACACGGGATCTGGGTTCGATTGCCGCACTGCGTGAAATGGGAGTGGAGCTTCCCTGGAATGTTAGCACTTGTGGGGTGGAAGCAAGAATATCGGAAGGTCAAGGTCAAGGGCTGGAGAGACGGCTCAGCAGTTAAGAGCACTGACTGCGCTTCTAGAGGACCCAGGTTCAATTCCCAGGACCCACATGACAGTTCACAGCTGTCTGTAACTCTGGTTCCAGGGGATATGATTCCCACATACGTACTTGCAGGTAAAACACCAATGTATATAAAATAACAATAAATAAATTACTTTTTAAAAAAAAGGTCAAGGTCAGTCTCACAGCAAGGTTGAGACTGCATGAGAACCTGTCTCAATAACAGTAATCAATAAGTATGTATGTGATGATTTTTGTGGTATAAAAATACAATAAATTAAAGATTCACTGAATGGGATTAGTAATTTATTAAAAATGCAGCCAGTAAACTGGAAAGCAAAGGCAAAGCAGATAAAGCATATAAAAGAGAAAAGGGACAAAAAGTAAACTGAGTCACAGGACACTATCAAGTGGTATAATGTGTATTTATGGAATCCCAAATCATTTGGGGTGGCCCGATCTATGATCCCAGCACTCGGAAGGCAGAGGCAGGAGATCTCAAGTTCATCTAGGACAGGCTGGGCCACATCAAGAGACTCAGTGTAAACAACCTAACAAGCCAACCAATAAACAAATGGGATCTCAGAGAACAGAGAAGTAAAAATGTTAGAAAAATGATTAAACATTTTCTATAGATCTAAAAATTCAATGGGGGTTTAATATGATCAAACACATTGTACAAAATTCCCAAGGATGTAATAAAAAAACTGAGGGAGGAAAAAACCAAAACTGAAAAACAAAAACAAAACCAACAAAAAACCCCTCAAATCCAAATTGAAACAGCGTAAACAAAACTATATAAAGTCTGGTTTCAAAGTGTGTGAAAACAGATGGATAGGAGAAAGCATCCAGAGGGAATATGATTTTTTTAAATGTTAAATTTGCATGTGTGTGAGTGCCCAAGTGTGTGCACCAGTCCATGTGTGTGCACGCCACAGTGTACATGCAGAGGTCAGAGAACAGCCCGAGGGAGTCTGTTCTCGCCTTTTGCTGTGTGGGTTTGCGGATGTGAATTCAAGTTATGAGGATCGAGGGCAGGCAACTTTACCCACAAAGCCATCCATCTTCCCAGCCTAAGAGTTTCTTTTTAAGTGACAGTTTTCTTATGAGAAACTATGCAGGCGATAAAACAATGGAATCATATATTTCAAGTGCTGAAAGCAAAGCCATTCAGTTTGTAGATTCTTGTGATATAGTTGGGGCTTGATTGGGTCTAAGATCACGAGGGAGACAAGCTTCAAGTATGCCTGTGGAGGGTTAGCTTTGTTATGTTCTTCAGGAATATTTCCTCTGCTGAGGATCTGGAACTGTAGGAAACAGAAAGCCAGCAAGGCACTAACATGCATGCATGCATTCATTGCTCTTCGTGTTCTGATTGTGGATATCACATGACCAGCTGCTTCAGGTTCCTGCTGCCTTGAATTGCCACCACGATGGGCTGTTGTACCTTGAACTGTCAGCCAGAATAAACCCTTACTCCCTCGGGTTGCTTATGTCAGAATATTCGCTCACAGCAACAGGAAAAGAAACCAAGACAGCTCTCAACTGTGGAAAGATGTCTTTCAGAAATTAAAGCTAGGTATATGTCCCTAGTCCCAATTCTTAAGATGCAGATTGCAACCCAGAGCAGCAGCCTGGGTTGCATAGCAAGACCATAAAAGAGAAAATAAAAGAAAAAGGAGAGACAGAGAGATAAACAGATAGAGACAGAAAGAGAAAGCAATAAAGAGACAGAGACAGAGATAAAGAGACAGAAGGGGAGGTACAGAGAGGGGGACAAAGTGTTGGTTTTATGTGGCGTTTTTACCCTTCGAGGAAAAGTCATGAGGCACAACAAAACCAAATTCACTATAAGAGTTTTGATAGGAGAAGGGAGGGACGGAAAAGACTGTCATTAGGCCTGTTAGAAAGATGCGTGGAGAGGGTACATCGGATTCGCCTTTTATGGACTACCCCCTGCGCATGCACATATGGGCCCATGTGGCTATGCCACGCATGCGCACAGATAACGTGATCGCACAGTGCACCGATTAGGTAGGATGTAGGGCCCCAGAAATGACTAGGCGGAAATGACTAGGTGTCTCGCCAGGGCATGCGTGGCCATGGGGGCATGGTTAGAACTGCTCATGTCACAAAGCAGATATAATTCGTGGCAAGCAGAGTTGCTCCTACAAGGAGAGTTGTTTCAAGCAGGAGAAATGGAAAACTTTAAATTTTCTTTCTAAGATTTATTTTATTTTTAATTATGAGTCTGTGTTTGGGTATGGATGAGGACATCAGAGACACTGGAGTTGGAGCTGAGAGCTACCTGACCTGGGTGCTGAGAACTGAACTCAGGACCTCTGGGAGAGCAGAACATACTCTTAACTGCTGAGCCATCTCTCCAGCCTAGGAAAATTCTCTTAATGATACAAATTAGAACTAACTCAAAAAGAAAATGTGTATGAACAGCCTTATAGCAGATAAATGAAATTAACTTCATTTGTAAACTTTAAGCAAAGAAAATTTAAGGCCCAGATTGCTTCACTGGTTAAATTTTGCCAAATTTTAAAGAATAAGTGATACCAATTTTACACAATCTGTTAGAAAATTAAGAAGGGGGATCATTTCTTACTTTATGGTATCTGTATTACACTAATACCTGCACTAGGCAGATATATGAGAAATAAAACATACAGTTCAACATTGTTGCAATATTCAATCACATTCATGAAGATGTATCTCTGTCCTTCCTTGCCTGCTTAAGGCTCCTTCTGATTGGTTTAATAAAGAACTGAATGGCCAATAGCAGCAAGAGGTTAGGTGGGACTTCCGGGGAGAAAGAGGAACTGGGGGAGGGGGCATGGAGAATCAGAAAGGAGAAATCGCCAGTAAGATTCAGAAGTCAGACTTCCAGTATGAAGGAGGTAACAAATCATGTGGCAGAATGTAGATTAATATAAATGCGTTAATTTAAGTTATAAGAGCTAGTTCGGAACAAGCCTAAGTTAAGGCCAAGCTTTCATAATTAATAAGACATCTCGGTGTCATTTTTTGGGAGCTGGCAGTCCAAAGAAAGTCCAACTACATGACATCACTCAGAATATCAGACATAAAAATGATTTTAATATTGGCAAATTAAATGAAGTAATGTTTAAAAATGATGGTACATCATAATTAAGGGGACTTTATTTCATTAGTGCAAAGTGGACTTCCACCCATATCCAACCCAGGGCCTTTGCTTGGCAAGCTTCTTATCACTAAGCTATATTTTCACCCCTAAAATAGGTACGCTATTAAAAAAAAAAAACCACTGTGATTTATTAAACTATAATAACAGGATCAAGGGGAAAGTAATATACTTTCAATGGATTCAGGAGAAAGCCAAACTTAAAATCTAACACACATTCATGATTAAAATTCTAATCAGGGGCTGGAGAGATGGCTCAGAGGTTGAGAGCACTGGCTGTTCTTCCAGAGGTCCTGAGTTCAGTTCCCAGCACCCATATGGTGGCTGACAACCATCTGTAGTGAGATCTGGCTCCCTCTTCTGGCCTGCAGGGATGAATGCAGACAGAACACTGTATGCATAATAAATAAATAAATCTTAAAAAAAAAATTCTAATCAAACTATGAAAAAGAGGCAACTTCTTCGATCTGCAGAAGACGAAAGCTCTAGGTAGGTTAGGTGTGGTGGTGTAGAGCCGTGGCAGCAATCCTGGCACCTGGCAGACCCAGTGGAGGAGGATCAAAGGTTCCAGGTTCCGGGCTGGCCTGGAACTACATGATGAAATCTGCTTGTTTAAAAAAAGGGAGGGGGGCACTAAGATAAATGATAATGAATAAATAAACAATTTTTTTTTCTTTTCAAGATGGGAATCAAGGGCGAGCAAGATGGCTTACCTTTTATGGAATGTTCTCTGGCCTTCACACATGAATGTAGTATGCACACACACACACACATACACACACACACACACACACACACACACACACACACACACTCCAAATAGATAATTTTAGAAACCTCTGAGTTTGAGGCCAGCCTGGTTTATATAGCCAGTTCCAGACCAGCCAGAAATAGAGTGAAAGCCTATCTCTCGCAAACAACAAAACAAACCCAAAAAGTTTAAAAATAAATAACAATATTGATTTTGTTGTTGTCAGTTTTTTTGTTTGTTTGTTTTCCCAAGATATGGTGTCTCTGTGTAGGTCCATCTGTCCTGCAACTCACTCTGTAGACCAGGCTGGCCTCAAACTCAGAGATCAGCCTACCTCTGCCTCCCAAGTGCTGGGTTCAAAGGTGTGCACCACCCATGGCCAGCTTTAACAATACTGATTTATTAATTTTTTTTTTAAAAAAGAGGAGAAGAATAATATTTGTTTTGGGGACCATGAGATGGCTCTGTGGGTAAGGGTACTTGCCACTAAGCCTGATGACCTGAATTGCATTCCCAAGATCCAACAGTGAAGAGAACCAGTTCCTTCAGGTTGTGCTCTGACCGCCCCTGGAATACAGACACACAGAGCTACAAGTCAATGAAAATTCCATTTAAAAGAACGGAAACAGGGAACTGGAGAGATGGCTCCTCTTGGTTTGTGTTTTTATTGCTGTGAAGAGACACCATGACCATGGTAACTATTTTTTTTTTAAAAGATTTATTTATTCATTATGTATACAGAAGAGGGCGCCAGATCTCATTACAGATGGTTGTGAGCCACCATATGGGTGCTGGGAATTGAACTCAGGACCTCTGGAAGAGCAGTCAGTGCTCTTAACCTCTGAGCCATCTCTCCAGCCCCCCCCCCTCATAGTAACTCTTATAAATGAAAACATTTACTTGTGGTGACTGGCTTATAGTTTCAGAGGTTCAGTCCATTATCACCATGGCAGGGAGAATGGTGGCCTATGGTGATACTTTATTTGTGCTGAAATGGATTTTTATTTGTATGTTAATAAAGTTGCCTGGGGGTCAGAGCTAATAGCAAGCCATTTAGCAGAAGTCTGGCAGTGGTAGCACACGCCCTTAATCTGATCACATGGCAGGCAGAGTCTGTGTGTTCAAGGACATAGCCAGTTTGGTGACATACGCCTTTAATCCAAGTACAAACCATAGAGACCTAGAGGTCTGTATAGACAGGCAGTGATGAAGAAGTCATGTGGTTGGGTTTAGAACCAATGAGAAGGCAGAACAGAACAGCAGCGGCTGGTAAGCTAAAGGCTATTCACTAGTGCTCTGACCTCTTGGGCTTTTCACTCTTTATTTTGTGTTTCTTATTTAATAAGACCATTTAGAATTACATCTACAGTGGCCTATAGGTAGATGTGGTGCTGGAGCTGAGAATCCCACATCTTGACTCAGAGGCAACAGGAATTTGACTGACTGTCACACTGTGTGAAAGCTTGAGAAAAAGAGACCTCAAAGCCCGCCCCCACAGTGACGCACTTCCTCCAACTAGACCACGCCTACTCCAATAAGGCCACACCTCCTAATAGCGCCACTCCCTTTGGGGGCCATTTTCTTTCAAACCACCACATGGCTCAGTATGTAAAAGCGCCTGCCACACAAGCCTGATGACCTGAATTCAATCCCTGGGACCCACAGTGGAAAAAGAACCAACTCTGAAAAGTCCCTGGCCTCCACATACACACTGTAGCATGTGTCTTTCTCTCCCACCACCCCACCACCCCCACCACACAAGCAAATAATAAAAACAGAAATATATTTAGGGCTGGAGAGATGGCTCAGAGGTAAGAACATTTGTTGCTTTTGCAGAGGATTCCGATTCCTAGCACTAACATGGTGTCTCACAACATTCCAGTTCCAGAGGATCAGACACTTCCTTCTAACCCAGTGGTTCTCAACCTTCCTAACACTGTCACCCCTTAATACAGTTCCTCATGTTGTGGTGACCCCAAACCATAAAATTATTTTGTTGTTACTTCATTTCTGTGCTTTTGCTACTTTTATGAGTTATAATGTGAATATCTGAGTTTTCTTATGGTCTTGGGTGACCCCTGTGAAAAGGTCATCTGACTTACCCCAAAGGGGTGGAGATCCACAGTTTTGTTCTGCCCAGATCAGGACCCCCAAAGAGACCACCGGAGACCCAAGATGTCCAGAATGCAATAGCAAGGTTTATTTGACCTGTTAGTTCAAGCTAGCAGGGAACCCTCATCCACCACACCTGAAGCCTCGAGGCAGGGAGGAGAGTTACTCTTTCCTGGGGAAGTTAGTTTTTATAGGCAAAACCCACAAAATTTCTTAGAGGGAAGGGGGTTAGTATGGGTCCATCCTTGATTAGTCCAGTTTTTCCCGGGCCTGGACTTTGTCTTATTTCAGCTTATCTGTTTGCCCTGTCAGGAGTTTTACAACCCATCTCCGGGGTCTGGTCATGTTATCTCCAGAGAGGGGCATCTCGTGGTTAATCGGTCACCACCAGGCATCCTGACTTTGTTCTTTTGAAAACACCTGACTTCACTCTTTCCAGGAAGGGGGAACTGACTCAGTTCTGTTTATTTTTAAGATATCTCTTCCCTCAGCTCTTTTGGGTCTCTGGGGGAACTGTGTCTGGGCCTTTGGTGGGAGTCTTTCAGTTTGAACCACTGTTCTAACCTCTGCAGGCGTCAGACATACACGTATGTACATATAAAATGTGCATACACACAGGGCAGCGATGGATGGCGCACTCCTTTAATCCCAGCACTTGGGAGGCAGACCCAGGTGGATCTCTGTGAGTTCGAGGCCAGCCTGGTCTAGAGAGCGAGATCCAGGACAGGCACCAAAATGACACGGAGAAACCCTGTCTCGAAAAACCAAAATGTGCACACACATAAAATAAAAATAAATCTAACATAATACATTTAGAAAAAAAATGTATAAGGTAAAGTGATGTTGTGATGGAGTAGCAAAGAGACCAATACCTATAATGCACTTAGTGATGGGAACCACAGTCAACAGCACCAGAAATGCCTCAAAGCCACGCCCCTCCCTCCCAACAGGCTGGTAAGCCTCAAAACCACTATGGGTCATCATGTTCTCCAAAAATTCCTAAAATTCCTAAAACCTCTCATTTAATTTTTCTTCATTTATCTTGACAGAAGTAAAGTGCTGTGGCCTTCTGTGGGGCTTTGGAGATATTGGTCCAATCCTTAATTACACCATTCCTTTCAGGATGGAGAAACTTTCTGTCCTTCCTTATGAACTCACTGAGATGGACGAGATAGCATCCTCTTTCCTGGTATTTACCCATATCCGTCCCTGGATCTCCCTTTCTGTGCAGACTCAGGTCGCACCCCTGCTGCCCTCTCAGGGGCCCTGGCACCACGTGAGGCTCTTTCTTTCAGCTACACCTTGCGTTCCACTTGAGTGCCCCCCTCAAGCTCTCTACCCAGGAGAAGGAGTGGTCCGTGAACATTCCCAACAAAGAGGGTTGTATACCCTGTTCCACGGTTCACTCTTACTACCCCAGTCCATGTAAGCAGAAAACGCGAATCTGCAGAGGTCATGGGTGTGTAACTACGGCCACTTTTCACTCTCCCTCCTCAATCAAACAACCCCAGCACTCAATGTCCCTGGCATCTCCACCCTGCAATAACCTTGCCTTTCCGTTTCGCTCAATTGCCAGGGCTCTGTCAGCTCACACCCTGCTTTTTGAACCAGTTTTATGAAGCAGATTCACTAATCACTAATCCAAACAGAGGCTCCCCCTGGCTGGGGTTAACAAGGGTTGTAACCACGTAACTACTTCAAACAGCATCAGAAAACCTCTGATTCAGGCACCCTTGGCTGCAGCTTTATCAACGACCTTAGTGTGGCGACTAAAGGAAGCAGATTTACTGCTTACAGATAAGCAGCCAGAGACAAAAGCCTAGGATGTTCTGTGAAACGCTTCTCTGTGGCTCAGAAAGCTGCCCTGAGGCAAGCGGAGTCTCACATACGTGTATCCCAGCTGGGCTATACCCCTGGGGAACCCTGAAAAGAAGCCAGCTCTGTGGTACACATCTCTGGGCAACATGACTCACTGAGAAACATTTTGAGGGACATGGTGTTTTCAGAGAAAGGAGGAACAAGGACAGGCTGTTCTGGAAAGTTCCTCTGAAGCCACAATAGTGAACAACAATTTTCAATTTGGCAATCACCACATTTAGCTAAGGACTAATGCGTTTACATTTCTAGTAATTTATCTTTGTGGAACTTGCATTTTATTAAAATTTTAATTAAAGATATTCAAGTTATTCTCATTGGAGAAGGGTTATTTTATTTGTAATTTTTTTCTTTCTGCCCTCTTCTTTTTTTTGGGTGGGAGGGAAGGATGGTTTTTCAAGACAGGGTTTCTCTGTGTAGTCCTAGCTGTCCAGTCTGTAGACCAGGCTGACCTTGAACTCAGAGATCCACCTGCCTCTGCCTCCCAAGTGCTGGGATTAAAGGTGTGTGCCTCCACTGCCTGGCATTGCTTCTTAGAGTTCCTTCTTAAAAACTGAAGTCTGTGTATTGGGATTACATCTGTTAGACCTTGAGCTGTGATTCGCCACCTCAGCCATCCATCAGAACCTGTTTTCACAAAGCCCTCCTGCATCCTTATATTTGATGAATGAGACCAAACCTCTCAAAGGAGAGAGAAGGTAGTAAGGAGTTCAAAACTCCCTTGGCAGTCCCACTTGGCAGTCCCACTTGGCAGCTAATCCTCAAGACCATTGCTTCAATGACACTCTAAACATGGTTTTGTGTTTATTCTGCCTGCATGTATGCCTGCCCACCAGAAGAGGGCACCAGATCTCATTACAGATGGTTGAGAGCCACCATGTGATTTCTGGGAATTGAACTCAGGGCCTCTGGAAGAGCAGTCAGTGCTCTTAACTGCTGACTACCTGTTCAGCCCTGGCTTTGGGGTTTTTCAGCTGCCCGTTTCTCTCTGTTCCAAACCTCCACTTGGCCGTTGCCTACTCTCTCTCAGAAAAATATTCATAACCTTCTAACAGAGCCAGGCCCCTCTTGGTCCCTCTGTGATAACCGCTCACCAAGGTGTTATTTTCTGTTGCTGTGATTCGGTACCACGTATCAAGGCAACTCATGGAAGAAAGGGTTGATGGAGCTTAGGGTTCCAGAGGGATAGGACTCGGTGATGGCGGGGAGGCGTGGCCAAAAGCAGCAGGCATTGCTGTATGGAACTGGTTCACATCTTGAACCACGAACATGGAGCAAAGAGAGCATCTCTGAGTCCACCCTCAGTGACATGCCACCTCCAACAAGGTCACACCTCCTAAACCTCCCCAACAGCACCACCAACTGGGGACAGTGTGTTCAAACACTGGAGCCTATGGAGCCGGCATTCACATTCAAACCATCACAACCAACCGCAGGGGTTCTATCACACTATGCAGTTATTCAACTGTGGGGTAACTCCTAGTAATCTGCAAAAGTCATTTATTTTCCTCTTCTTCCTTGTCTCAATGCCTTATGCCTAATTATGCCCTACACTCAGCTTAGGAGCGTTGTTAAGTATTAATTTTGATTAGTGATTAAAAGATTGACCTGTGGGCTGGAGAGATGGTTCAGGGGTTAAGAGCACTGACTGCTCTTCCACAGGACCCGGATTCAATTCCTAGCACCCACATGGCAGCTCACAACTGTCTGTAACTCCAGTTCCAGGGGACCTGACACCAATGAACATTAAAAGAAAATAAATGAAAAAAAAAAAAAGATTGACATGTAGTTGGACGTGATAGCACACATCTTTAGTCCCAGCACTCAGAAGGCAGAGGGAGGCGAATCTCTCAGTTCTAATCCAGCCTGGGCTACATAGGGAAACTGTTCAAAAGATAAAAAAAATAGAAGTTGAGTATTAAAAAGAGTTTTTGATATCTGTTCCAGATTGCTTGTGGTATTGGTGAGGAGACAGATAGCTGGATGCTTTGAGTGTTTAAAATTATCCAGCTAATTAATAATGGAGTTTGAGAACACTGAAGCTAATTTCTTCCATTTTTCAGCCCAGTGAATTTTCTATTAATAAGTTATATTTGCTATATACGTACGGACATAAAACAAGGTCAAAAAGTAACACAAAGATGTAAAATAAACAAAGGGTTATTACAATTATCACTGAGACCAAGGACTTTACTGCACAGTAATCTAAAACTTATGAACACTAGAAGCCGTAAGCTGGCCCAGAGACCCAGGATACAACTAAAAAAAAAAGTCAATGGCAAAAAAAAAAAAAAAAAAAAAAGTGAATGGAATGAGTCCCTAACGATATTCTGCTATATTCATAGAATGGGGCCTAGCCCTGTGGTCATGAGAGAGACTTCATCCAGCAACTGATGGAAACAGATGCAGAGACCCACAGCCAAGTCTTGGGTGGAGCTCTGGGAATCCTGCAGAAGAGGGTAGGATGGATTGTAGGAGCCAGAGGAGTCAAGGACATCGCAAGAAAACCCACAGAATCAACTAGTCAGGGCTCCTTGGGGCTTACAGGGACTGAACTTACAACCAGGGAGCCTGCATGGGACTGACCTAGACCCTCTTGCATATATGTTACAGTTGTGTAGCTTGGTCCTCTTGTGGGACTCCTAAGAGTGGGAGCAGGGGCTGTCTGACACTGTTGTCTGATTTGGGGACCCTTTCCTCCTTTGCGTTGTCTCATCCAGCCTCAGTAGAAGAGGAGGTACCTAGTCTCACTGCAACTTGATATACATACCATGGCTGGCTGATCCACAGGAGGCTCACCCTTGTATGGAGGAGAGAGAAGTGGATGGGAGTGGGGTGAAGATGGGGAGATGGAGGAGAGGAGGGAGGGGAAACTGCAGCCAGGATGTAAAAAAAGAAACAAAAAATATATAAATAAATACAAAAAAGACGCTGTAAGCTTTGGCTATAATTTGAGTTTGTCACCCAGGACTTTACCTGTTAAAATGTAATCCCCACTGTGAGGTGCTAAGAGGCTGGAAATTTATCTCGACTATACTTTAGAAGGATGGGCCTTTGGGAGGTGATGAAGAAGGAGAAGGCACAAAGGAATCCTGGCGGCTGATGAAACAGAGTCGAGACAGGAAGAGAACGCATGCGCAGCTCTACCTCGGGCTACTCAATGTCTGGATTCGGCCAGCAAGAAGGCTGTCACTAGACGGGACCTCTTAACAGTGAACCTATAGAACTATGAGCCGAATAAACCTCTCTTGTTTAGAGTGTAGTCAGTGCGATGTTGTTTTATTAATAACCGGAAATGGCTGAATGCAGAAGGTATTAGAAAGGGAACTGAGTTAGCTCTCCAGTGGCAGCAGAAGCGAGGAAATAGAGGTTTGGGTTGACTTTTGTGAAGGGTTGCTCATCTTAGCTCTGCGTTATACTGCAGTTTGGAGCATGCCCAGCTCCTCCCCAAGGACAGGAGCCACCTCCACTAACTGATTTCACCAGACTAAAAGTTTGACTCCCACACACTCCAAGGCTCATTACCACAAAGTTCATAAATAGTGACATCAGGATTAAGATCACCCTGGTAACGCCCTGTGTGACACGTGAGTTGCCCAGCTGAGTTGATAGGTCTTTTTATATTCATCAGAAAATTCATCAGAAAACTGATGTCGCCAGGCGGTGGTGGCACACGCCTTTAATCCCAGCACTCGGGAGGCAGAGGCAGGTGGATCTCTGTGAGTTCGAGGCCAGCCTGGTCTACAGAGCGAGATCCAGGACAGGCACCAAAACTACACAGAGAAACCTTGTCTCAAAAAACCAAAAAGAAAAGAAAAAGAAAACTGATGTCATGGGACAAAGACAAGTGATGGACAGAGCTGCCCATCATGGAGAGACTCTGGAGCAGAAGCCGGTGTAGCTAACACATTATGAGTCTCAGTGTAGATGAGCTTGAGGGGCCTCCTGAGGGGGCCCAGGATTAAGGCAGCACCTGCATTTCCCCAAAATTCACCTCGAGGGGCCATAGCAAGTACTCACTGTGAGTTCAGTGAAAAGTCCCTCTACGGGACTTCTTTGGAACAAGCGGTGAAACTTTGGTTTTCCTCAACAAGGTTTTTCCCTCAAATTGCTTTCCTAACACCTAAGCAGTTGGGGTTTTACTGGAGTGTATCTGACCAATGGGGAGGGAAGTACCCAAAGCTCTAGACCTTTCAGTGTGGAAATACCCAAATGAGCTTTACTCCAAGACTGAGACCTAATCATAGACTCACGGAACACCTCTCTCATAGCTTGAATCCACTGGGCACCTGCCTAATAGCAGAAGACTATGGCTAAAATAACCACCATTCTGAGGCTTTATTCTTCAGTTCCTACTTTAGGAAAGTGCAGTGTGGTAGGGAAGATAGTCAGAAGCACACCCAGGGAAAGTTGAGCCTCTGACAAAACAGCAACGCAGACACAAAAACAGTTTATGTCTTAGTTAGACAAAGCTCAAGCATAAAGACTTATCTACCTCAGTTCCCAGTGGCCTGATACTTGGAGTCTGCCTTTCAGCAAAACTGCTAGGACATGTTACATGGAAAAACCAGTCTAATGAGAAAAAAAAAAAAAAAGTAAAATAAGACTTAGAGATGGCTTGGCATGGTGGCAATCCTGGCAGTCATGGCTACTTGGGAATTTTTGGCAGGAAGATGAAGAGTTCCAGGCCAGGTTGGATACTGGGACAATGTAGCAAGGTTCTGTGCCCTGCCTGCCCACATCCCAAACCAAACCAAACCCCAAACCATACAAAACCAAGACTATGTATTCAGACCTAGCTGTACAGTAGAGATTCCGGAATTATTCTAACTGGAACGCTGGAGCTGACACTGTCCATCTCCTCATATGCTAATAAGCAGACACAGGAATAGTCTTTAAGGTATGTTTTCTTTAAAGAGTGACTGGAGAAAGCTGTACACATCACTCTAAGAGACAGCCTTACATCTCATCTCTAACAAGCAGACTATTCAAGGAGGGGAAACAAAGGCAATTAATCATTCCAAAGCCCAGACTTGCCACACACATCTCTGAGACTCGTGGTAGTTGTGGTTCCTTGTTCCTTCCATTCTTTTTTTTTTTTTCTGTCTCTGCACACCTGAGCTCAGGCACTCCTTGGAATATTTAGTCTAACTAGCGTCTGCTGGTACTAACCTAATCCTGCTACTCCGATCAGTGGGCTGGAGAGTTAACTCAGAACAAGCCATCCATTCACAGTGTGTATGGGGCCATCCAGCGAGGGAGGGTGAGTCATTCTTTGAAGAGGATATGGCCACTGGATAGGATTCCCGTGTTCCAGAGCGTGGCCTCATACCCACACACATATGGTCAGCGCTAACTGAACGTGGGGCTTATAAAACAAGAGGTGGTGGTGGGGGGCTCCGTGGATCAAGACAAGTGTGAGTGACAGCAGATGAGAGAAGACCTGGATCCTGTCTGTGTAAAATTGCACCCCCCTGATTACTCGGCTGAGGAGTAAAGGGAGCAAGGGGCTTGAGTTAGGGCTTAAAAACTGTCCTTGGGGTTGAGATTTAGCTCAGTGGTAGAGCGCTTGCCTAGCAAGCTCAAGGCCCTGTGTTCGGTCCTCAGCTCCAAAAAAAACAAAAACAAAAACAAACAAACAAAAAAAACTGTCCTTGCCGGGTGGTGGGCAGTGGTGGCGCACGCCTTTAATCCCAGCACTCGGGAGGCAGAGGCAGGCGGATCTCTGTGAGTTCGAGGGCAGCCTGGTCTACAGAGTGAGTTCCAGGAAGGGCGTCAAAACTACACAGAGAAATCCTGTCTTGAAAAACAAGAGAGAGAGAGACAGAGAGAGAGAGAGAGAGACAGAGAGAGAGAGAGAGAGAGAGATGCTAGTCACAGCCCTACTCTATGGATGGACAGCCTGAGCCACGGAGAGGCTAGGTTAACAGAGTCAGAAAGCTAGAGCGGCAGGGCTAGGGTTTGACACTGTGGTCTAGGAGGACACTGCTTCTCAAAAGTAGCATGGTGTATTAGCTTCCAGTTGCTGCTATAACAAATGAACACAAACTCAAGTGGCTTAGAACAAAACAAATTGAGTCTCTTACAGTTCTATAAGCCAAAAGAATCCTAAAATCAATGTGTCAGTGGGACCATGTTCCTACATTTCAAGGGCCTACGGAGAAGAATCTGTTTGTCCTTTCCACCTTCTAGAGGCCACCCTCCATCCTTCAACTTCAAAGCCAGCATCTTACTGACTCTTTTGTTGCTGCATTTCTTTGACCATACCAAGGAATAAGTTAACAGATTCATTTACTAATTTAAATTTTGGTTAAAAAAAAACAGAATTTACCATTTGACCACTTTGGGATGTATGTTTTCATAGTGTTTGGCATATTCACACTCCTCGGGGGCAAATGTGTATCACTTTTGTCATCTTGGGGATCTGAACAATTCCTCCCCACTAGTATCTACCATTTCATTTTTAAACAGATGTTGTCTAATTTTATTTTGTGTGTATGAGTGTTTTACCTGCATGTATGTGCACCATAAAGACCAGACCAGGACATCAGATCCCCTGGAACTGGAGTTATAGGCAGTTGTGTGTTAGGGAATAGAACATTTGTTTAACTATGTAAAGATGGGTTGCATTTGTTTGTGTTGCTGAATAATTGTTTAACTATGTAAAGATATGTTGCCGTTTTACCTTGCCTGCCTACGGCACCTGATTGGTCTAATAAAAAGCTGAATGGTCAATAGCTAGAGAGGAGGGATAGGCGAGTGTGGTGGGCAGAAAGTAAAAGGGAGCCTGACAGTAAGCCAGGGAGGGGCCAGCCTGCCACAGATGAAGCAGGAAAGCAGCATGGACAGCATGTAGATGAGGCACACCAGCCTCTGGACAGCACATAGATGAATAGAAATGGGTTAATTTAAGTTTTAAAAAAAAAAGCTTGCTAGAAACAAGCCTAAGCTAAAGCTGAGCATTCATAATTAATAATAAGTCTCAGTGTCATGATTTGGGGGCTGGCGGTCCAAGAAAGCCTGCTACAGTTGTGAGCTGCCACATGGGTACTGGGAATGGAACCTGGATCCTCTGCAAGGGCAGTTGGTAGTTTTAACAGCTGACCCATCGTCCCAGCTCTCTGCTATCTGCGATTTCTATTTCCTGTTTTCATAAACTTTATTTCAGTTATTATTACTATTCATATAGAATCTCATGTAGCCCAGGTTGGCCTCAAACTTGCTAAGCAGCCAACAATGACTTTGAACTTGCGATTCCTTTGCCTCAATCTCCTGAGTTCTAGGGTTCTAGGGTTACAGGCTTGTATCACCATGCCTGGCTTATGGTGTTGGGACCAACTCCAGCACTTCAAACACACGGGCAAGCACTCTCCCAACTGAATCACACACACACACACACACACACACACACACACACACACACACACACACACACACACACCCCATCCTATTTTTTTTTTTTTGTGAAAGTTGAGACAGAGTTTTGCTACCTAGTAGCGTCTGCTTCAGTTCTTGCTTTGGCTTCCCCCAGGGATGGACTGAGATGCAGAAGTGGACACTAAATAATCCTTTTCCTCCCCCATGTTGCTTTTTGGTTACAGTGTCGACATAGCAACAGGAAAAAAAAAAAAACCAACCTTTCTGTTTGCAGAAGTTACCTTTGGTTTCAGCGTTGTTCAAGGAACCACAGTAGATGACACATTGTGGGGACTTTCCCCTGATATTTCCCTTCTTGGACACTTACCATTTTGTGTTTGTTTTAATTAAAACTAAGAATTTAACCGGGTGGTGGTGGCGCATGCCTTTAATCCCAGCACTTGGGAGGCAGAGGTAGGCGGATCTGTGAGTTAAGGCCAGCCTGGTCTACAGAGTGAGTTCCAGGACAGCCAAGGCTGTTACACAGAGAAACCCTGTCTGGAAAAACCAAAAACCAAACAAACAAACAAAAAAACAAACAAAGACAAAAATAAAACAAAACAAAAAAACCTAAGAACTTAAAACTACTTTTTCTTAATTTTTGTAAACGAGGTGAGTCTTGGGGTCTAATTCCACTCTTTTCTAAGCTGACACCCATTTTTCCTAGCCCCATTTGTTGAAGAGACCACCTTGTGTCCCGTCTATTCTTGGCAGCCTTCTTGAGGCTTCCTGTGACCACAGCGGAGAGAGTTTACTTCTGGGTTCTGTTCCAGTTCTCAGACTGACCCGTCTCCTGATGCCAGCGCAACCCTGGTTTGATCACTTAGCTTTGTAATATGCTTCAAGATAAAGAAACACGAAGTCCTTTGAGTTTGGGCATTTAAAGAATCTAACTATTTTCTAGTCCATAGAGGTTCCATGCAATGTTACTCTTTTGGTAAAAACTGCCATTGATTTAAAGTTTCTTAAAATTTTTTTATTTTCATTTTTTCGAGACAGGGTTTCTCTGTGTAGTTTTTTTGCCTGTCCTGAATCTCGCTCTGTAGACCAGGCTGGTGTCGAACTCACAGAGATCTGCCTGGCTCTGCCTCCCAAGTGCTGGGATTAAAGGCGTGCACCACCACCGCCCAGCGACATTTTACAGTTTTTAAATGCCATTGTTATTCTGTGTGTGCATGTGTGTGTGTGTAGAGAGAGAGAGATCTTCTGCCACAGAGAACAGCATATGGAGTTAGTTCTCTCCTTCCACATTTACGTTGGTTGCAGGACTGAAAGACAGGTTACCATGTGTGTGAAGCAAGCACTTTTTATCTGCTGGGCCATCTCTCATTGCCCCTCAAAAAATGTAAATAAGGTATCTTTTAGTCATATTAATTTTTCTTATCCATGAGCATAAGTTTCATCATCCTTAAATATATGTAATTATTTATAATAAAAATATTATTTATAATATTAAAATATATTATTAAATATATATATTTACATTTGAGTGTGTATGCATAGGTCAGAGGACAACCTGAAGGACTTGTTCCTCTCCTTTCCCCATCTGGGTCCCCAGGATGAAGCTCAGGTCATCAGGCTTGGTGGCAAGCTCCTTTACCCACTGAGTCGTCTTACTCACTGGCTTGGGTTAATTTCTTTCTGATTTGTTGAGTGTCGTCTGATCAAAGTGCTAGATGTAAAATGCTTTATCTGAACCAATTGAGATAATCATGTGGGTGTTTCCCCTTCATTATTAACCTGACGTGCTACACTGGCAGATTTTCATACAATAACTCAACTTTGCATCCCAAGAATAAATTCCATTTGATCGTGGTGGTGAATATTCCTCTTAACGTACTGTTGAATTTTGTTTGCCAGTAGTTTTAAGAGGTGAGTTTTTTTGCATCAGTATTTATCAGGAATAGGGATGCATCGTTTTCTTGCAGTATCTCTTCCTTGTTTGCCGTCAGGCTGATGACGTTAAGAGACTGAGCTTGGAAGAGTTGCTGCCTCTTGGTTTTCGGATAGAACCTTGAGAAAACTCTGTTAAACTTTTCTTGAAGGATCTGATAGAAGTCTTTTGTGAAGCCATCTGATCTTGGGCTTGGGGGAGGTGATTACTGATTCAATCTTCTCACTATTGACGTTTAGCTTTTCTGCTTCTTCATAATGCCATCTTGGTCTGATGTCTGTTCCTAGGAATCTTCCGACTTTTTTGTTTACCTTGTTTATTGTTAAAGAATTTAGTTTTTAATTTGGGTGTGTTTGTGCACATGAGGGTGGTGCCCATGGAGACCAGAGGTGTCAGATTCCCTGAAGCTGGAGTTATACGTGGTTGTGGGCCACCCAATGTGGGTGCTGGGAATTGAACTTAGGTCTTCTGGAAGAGCAGTACTCACTCTTAACCACTGAACCATCTCTCCAAACCGTTGGTCTATTTCTTTATCACTGGCTGTCATTATGCTTTTAGTTGTTCATATTTTCTCCTTTTTATCTTTACCTGGAGGCTTTAACCTCAAAGATAGTCCTTCTGTTGTTTCCTTTCGATTTATGGTTTTTTTTTTGTTGTTGTTGTTTTTTTTTTTGTTTGTTTGTTTGTTTTTCCGAGATAGGGTTTCGCTGTGTAGCTTTGCGCCTTTCCTGGATCTCGCTAGGTTTTTTTTTTTAACTAGTTTCTAGAAAGGTTGTTAGCTTAATTTTGTATCCTCTGGTTTTAAAGCATCCATTTGACAGTCCCGTATTTCGTTAGCGTTACATTTGTTGTAGTTCATAAATTTTGTTACATTCTTTCCATTTTCATTTGTCGGCAGTATTTCCCAATATTTTGTTACCTCTTTACTCTAGTATTTTCAAATGTGTTGCCTAATTTCTACACATTTATGTATTTCCAGGCTTGTGTTTTTAAGACAGAGTCTCACTATGTAAACCATGCTGGCCTAGAACTCTCAAGAGACCTGCATATGATTTCCAGTGCCGGGATTGAGGATGTGTGTTACCCCATGAAACAACCCCCCCAACCCCAGCTAATTCCCCTTCTTTGTGGATTTGCCTCTAGCTTATCCCACTGTAATTGGTAAAGATACTTTGTACTGTTTCAACCTGGTGCACTTGTCAAGACTTGTTTTGTGGCCTAAGGTGGTTCCTCACTGGGAACACATTCAAGTGTATTCTGCTCTTGTTGGGGTGGAGATTCAGCATGTCTGTTAGGTTCTGCTAGTCCATGGTGGTGTCACCTCCCTTCCTGAGCTCCCATTTCAGTGAAAGTGAATGGGAGATCTACTACTGTGTTGTTGCCTGTTTCCACCTGCAATTCTGTGGACATTTTCTTCATGTGTGTAGGAGCTCTCATGCCTCCTGCATGTTCATGATGTCCTTTCTCTGGGGAGTTCACACACAGACACACGTTTAGATTCGATTTTGTCTAGGGGTCAGTTTTCTCTTTAGTTACTATATGGATTGTCTTTCTCCATCTTTTCACTTTCAGCTCACGTGTGTCCTTAGATAAATCAAATAACTCATTGGAAAACATGATTTAGAACTTAAAAAAAAAACTATTAAGTCAACATATGTCCTTTGATTATAGAGTTTAATAATTTACATGTAAGGCAAGAATTGGTAGGGGAATACTGCCATTTAGTTGTTTCTGTAGTCTTAAAAACATTGTTTTTACATTTAGTGTGTGTGTGCGTGCGTACGTGTGAACATGGAGGTCAGAAGACAACCTGAAGGACTCTGTTCTCTCCTTCTACCATGTGGTTGTTCGAGGGTACAGTCCGCCATGGTGGGAAAGGCATGGCAGCGGAGCTTGGATGAGCTGGTCTCGTGGCAGCCACCTCAGGACATGGGACACAGGGAGATGGATGCCGACTGTGTCACAGCTTCTCCAGTTAAAGCACAGAATGTGTGCGGCAGGAACTCTGCCTGGGAGAACCTGAGGATGCTGCTTACAGAAGTGTCATCGAGATGATTTCTGTAAGATAATAAGAGAGGAAGGAGAGTTCCAGGCTAGCGAGCAGTGTACACAGTGGAAAGGGAGCATAAACACCCAAGAAAAGACAAGACTCACTAGTGAATGGCACATGTCTGTCTTAGCTAATACCTGTGCAATGGGCACGTGAGCTTCCTTAAAATTCTGTGTTCCAGAATTGCATAACATTATATTGAGAATGTTGGCATATAACTGGGTGTTCAAATGTAAAATTCAAAGTCAAGTACATACACTGCACACACTGTGTGCACACAACCATGAAACAATATGACATTTTAAAAAGAATCGTTCAGGGTTGTGTCCCCCCCCCCCCCAATCAGGGTCTTAGCATGCAGCTCTGGCTGTTCTGGCACTCACTATGTAGATCAGGCTAGCCCAGAACTTAAGAGATCCACATGCCTCTGCCTCCAGAGTGTTAAAATTAAAGGTATGCACCACCACCTTTGATCTCCAATGTTCTAAAACATTTCAAAGACTGTATCAGGGGGCTGAGAGATGGCTCAGGGGTTAAGAGCATTTGCTGTTGTTCCAGAGGACCCGGGTTCAGTTCCCATCAGTCACAGAGGGCATCTCATCATGCCTGTAACTCTAGCTCCAGGGGCTCAGACACCTGCTTCTGTCCTCTGCACTCAGGTGCACAGAAACACACACAGATACACAGTAAAAAACAAAACAATCTTTTTATTTTTTTTACTATTTATTTATTTATTTATTTATTTATTTATTTATTTATTTATTTATTTATTTTGGTTTTTCGAGACAGGGTTTCCCTGTGTAGCTTTGCGCCTTTTCCTGGAACTCACTTGGTAGCCCAGGCTGGCCTCAAACTCACAGAGATCCACCTGGCTCTGCCTCCCAAGTGCTGGGATTAAAGGCGTGCGCCACCACTGCCCGGCAAAACAAATATTTTTAAAAGAAGTGTTCTTTTTATAAAATTTTATTTTATAAAATTATAAAATTTTAGCGAGCAACTACGACAGACAAAAGAGAATGGATGTTTGTATTGGCCGGAGAGCAAGCCCAGACACCTGCCTTGCCAGTCTGTCACTCCTCCTACAGTAAGTTCCTGACTCACTAGGTTCACAGTCATTAATAAATACTGTTTCACACAACTGAGAAATGCTGGAATCATCCAGGTAGCCAAACTGGTATTTCTTATTCACCGCCCCCTCTACCCCAGGACTCTACTCCCAAGTTGATTAAATTAACTTAACAAGCATTTATGGAATTATTCTGTATTTTTAAAATACTCAGGGCCACGTGGAGTTAAGGCAACAGATACTCTGTCAGCAGATGAAATCACTAAGCTGCACACTGTGTTTTTGTTTCTATGGCACACTGTAATTCCTCTGGGATGTGGCTGCTAGGGCAGTTCATTCTCATTGTGGTGACATTGGAACAGTGGCTAAACCATAAGGAGGAGAGATGACCAGTCCTAGGGTCTTCATGGCTAGAAGGCGGCAGCTGTTAACATTGCAGGCACACGACAAAGTTCCAGACACCCCATTCCACACGACTTTTCACTTAGTAGACTGAAGGTGACTGGGGTGGGGTTGTGCTGTGGAATAATCCTTCTGCACACTGTGTGGGTATATGTCGCTATGATTGGTTTAATAAACAAGCTGACTGGCCAATAGCTGAACAGGATAAAGTTAGGCGGGAGACACACTGAGAATGATGGGATGAGGAAAGGCAGAGTAAGAGAGCTGCCAGCCAGATGGAGAAGAAGTCGGACACACAAAATGAGATAGAGGTAAAAGCCATGGGCTTCGGCGCAGCACATGGATTAATAGAAATGGATTAAGTTGTTAGAGCTAGTTAGTAACAAGCCTGAGCTATTGGCTGAGCATTTATAATCTTAAGTCTCCATGTTGGTTATTTGGTGGACAGGAAAACTCCACCTACAGGGTTGCCATTTCTATAGCCAGTACCCTACATATATAACAGAGTTGTCAAAAAAGATTCAAATGTGGAGTAGGCCACATACAAGAAGAGCACAGGGCTGTCTGACCTGCCTGGTCTAGAAAGGGGCCTTGACAACAGTGTTTGAAAATCTGGACACTACTCTCATGTGCAGAGCTTTAAAGTTCAGTTCCCGAAGTATACCACAGACATCAGTACTTTTTCTACATTTTCAGGCACTTCCAAGGTATACCCAATGTTAAAAGCTAATGCTTTCAAATGGCTGAGTTGATGATTTCAGGAGTAAGGGTGTCAACAGTTTCATTTTCTTTCCAGTCCAATCAAGTTTTAAATCAGTAACCTTGGACAGTAGACACTACTAGAAATAGCAAGCGGCATTCACTCTGGCAGCAGTTTATTCAGGGAGTTCTTCCTTGATTTCATCAAGAATGGAAGTGGGAAGGGGAAGAGAGGATAGGAAATCAGACAAGGAAGATTTTAGGACATATTTAATAAAATAACCTGCTCCTTCAAAACCTCTTGTACAAGGTAAGACACAGTGAAGAACACAGTCACAAACAGAATCCACTTAGGCTGAGGCTACAAAGAAAAGGAATGCGTGACTTAGAAGGTTCCTGATGGGAAATCACAGCATTTCCAGGCACTTACAAAATTAAGTTCAAAGTGCAAATGAAAGTAAATTTAAAAAATAATTACACTGTTTTTCCAGTGACTCATTAACTGTTCCACATGGCGGTGTGGCACCCAGATTCTTACGTGCATTTCAAAGACATGAATGCATAAAGTGTAAACTTCCTTTCAGTGCTGGGCATCTAAACCAGGGTACTGTGTATCTGAGGTGAGTGTTACCACCAATCTATACCTTCATCCAGAAGGTGAAAATTTAAGTGATTTCTTTTCGTAAAAAAATAATTTTCTTTACGTTTTCTAATGTAATGAAAAAGAAATTTGTCCAAACAATTACATTATTAGCTGGGAGAAAGGAAGAAAAGTGTGGAGTACCAAAGCCTGCATTTTTCACAGTTGTGACTAGAAAGAGAATGGGGAAAGTTCAAGTTAGTGTACTTCCTTGGGCTTCCATGTGTATTGGGTTAGGTCATTAAAGCAGATATAACTTTGGGGCAATTGTCAGAGTTGGTATGTTTCTATACAAGTGGAAACCATTTTCAATTGTCAACACACTTGGTTTTTAGAAGCTGAACAAAACAACATTTTATGGAGACCATGTAGACTCTCAGCTCAACATATAACCACAGAGGAAATAACAGCGCCATCGATCAAGAAGCTTCATGCAGCAGAAGAATAATGTGTATAACTTTTACGCACTTTCACCTTTCACCACAAAGACGTCAGCTATGAAAGGAGCTGAAAGGGCAGCATGGAATCCCACCACAATGGAACACGGGAGGAGCCGGCATCCCCAAGGTTGGTGAAATTATTCACTAGGGAAAAAATCTTCACATGGCAAATTCGGCTGGACTCACCAGTATCACCCAGTTGGGAAGGAAAGAAAGTTCACTCTCTGGGCCAAAAGCCCGAAGCGGCTGTTGGGAGCAAGAGGGCGACCAAGACCGAGGAGAAGAGGTTCACGGCGTTGTTGTCCAGGATGGGCTTCCCTGCTATGTGCTTGGTCTCCCGGGCCGGGCTGCTGACCACCAGCCCGGTGCTTTCATCCAGACCTGAGATGGAAGGAGGAGAATGGTGTGGGAGAGACAAGCGACCATTAGGAAAGGCAAACAAACGCTTTTCTCCAGAGGAGACAATCTGTGAAAGAGTCTCAATGCTTTGTACAATGATGTGGGGGATGACTGACATGGTGTTATATTTAAAATCCTTGATTATAAAAGACCTTCCTGCACAGGGGGACTTTACAACACCTCAGCAGTGGTCTCTCATATCTCTGGAGTTCCTTTAGGAATGGAAGGCCTGGCTTCCCAGTGGTCTCTCTAGGACAAACGTGGGGGTCCGACATCTGGGGTCACATCTGGCCTCAGAACGGGACATCAGGGACCAGTATGGTATGGCTGCAAAGACTCACGTTTGTGCTTCTGCTGTAAGGGAAGACGGGATGTGACGGTATGTAGAGCTGGGGTTGGGAGGTGATCAAACCCGAGAGCTGTACTCTCATGAACAGGGTTGACGACCTTATAAAAAGAGGCTGCAGGGAGCAGCTGGGCCCTCTGCTCACAGGAGAACACAGCAACAAGGTGCTAACTTGGACACAGTGAGCCATCACTAGATCCTGCATCTACTGAGGGCTTGATCATAGTTTCTGCCCGTAATAAACCACCTACTCCCAACATTTTCAAAAACAGCACAAACAGAATAAAATACAGGCACACTAAAACTTACACTTAACACATTTTCTTTTTAAGATTGTGTGTGCTTGTGCATGGGTCTGTCTGCACAAGCACACGTGTGGGTGCATGTGGAGGCCACAAGAGGAAGTCAGGTCCCTTGGAGTTGGAGTCAGAACTATGGACAGCTGGATGTGGGTGCTGGGATCTGGACTTTGGTACCCATGATTGATTGAGCAGCAAACATTCTTAAGTGCTGAGTCAACTCTCCAGTTCCCACATATCATGAGTAAAAACTTAACTGGGGAGAGCTAAGGGAAGTCCCAGCTACTAGGAAGGCTGAGGCAGGAAGGAAGCTTTGAGCGCAGGAGTTTAAGGCCAACCTGGGCAATATAACAAGAGCTTATTTTAGAAATGAATCAACCGAGAGACAAAAGCCTCAGGGGTGAGGTCAGAATGTCATGGTGGGGATAACCACCACAGGGAAGCAGGCCACTCACGTAGCCAGACGTGTATAATTATCAAATGCACTTGGCAAAAACAAATGGAAGAAGGGGCATTAAAATGATCTGATCCAGGGCTGGAGAGATGGCTCAGAGGTTAAGAGCACTGGCTACTCTACCAGAGGTCCTGAGTTCAATTCCCAGCAACCACATGGTGGCTCACAACCATCTGTAATGAGATCTGGTGTTTTCTTCTGGCCGGCAGGCATACAAAATAAATAAATAAATCTTAAAAAAAAAAAAAAAGAATCTGATCCAAGTGTTCTGTTCATCTAGGACTGACTTGGTGTCAGCTCAGAATCAAAGTCTGTTTCTTGCACTATAATCACTGTTCCTTAGGATTTAGAAATCTCTCTGAATTAGTTTAACACAAAAGAATAAGAAAACCGAAATTATGGAGATTTCCCCTGTCACTTCTGGCATTTGGGTTGGTTTCATTGGTACATTTTTTTTTCAAGTTTTTAAAGTGTTCATATTTCTTCCCTATTTCTTCAAACAAAAGTTACAATAAGGTGCTGTCTTACAGCCGGGCAGTGGTGGCGCATGCCTTTAATCCCGGCACTCACTGGGGAGGCAGAGACAGGCGGATCTCTGTGAGTTCAAGGCCAGCCTGATCTACAGAGTGAGTTCAAGGACTGGCTCCAAAGCTACAGAGACCCTTTCTCGAAAAAACAAAAGAAAAAAAAAAAGATGCTCTTACCAGAAAACTGCATTGTTGCCCCTAAGTATGAGTCCACAACTGAGCCTAGTAACCCAGCTAGACCTCCAAATGCAATTATGGGCCACTGGGGAGCGGAGATGTCTAAATCATTCACAAACAGCAACTGTGTGAGGAAGTAGGCCAGGCCCACACAGGTACCACCAAGGAGACTGGAGGCAAGCCCCACCACGGTGACGCCTCCGTTGGTACCTAAAGGAGAAACACACCAAATCATCTGGTTAGGACTCAGCAAGTGAGGGATACCAAGGAGAGCAAAACAAAACCCCACATGGGTACAAGCCTAATTAAAATGAATTCAAAGAAAAGAGCGCTCTCTCCCTTAAAAAATAAACAAACAACTAACTAATACATAGGGGCTGGAGATGCAGCTTGTGGTATAGAGAACTTGCCAAGCATGCATGAGATCCCAGGTTCAATCCCCAGAACCCACCTCTGCCCCCAAGAAACAAAAATCAAAATGCTGCTATGTGAAAGCTGCACACACTTATGGGACACTGCCATTGGAATACATACATACACTGTTTAATATTTAGATCATGGGACCCTCAGCTACCTTAAATACTTGTCATTCCTTATGGTGAAAGCATTAAACATCCCATTTTTCTAGCTTTTACAAAGGATAACCTAGCCTAAGTTGTCTCTAGTCATCTACTCTAGACTACAATACCAGAATCTCGCTTTTGTCTATTGAGCCCCCACTGTCGATCTTTCCTCATCTCTCTCCTCTCTCTAGCCGCTGGCAACCCCAACTTCTGTGCAGTCAACTATCTTACCAGGTTATACACAAGTGAAACCATGCTGTACTTGGGAGAAAGTCCTCTAGGCTGGGGAGGCAGCTCAGCGGGAAAGTGGGTGAGCATGACGGCTAGTTTAATTGTCAGCTTAACAAAAGTTAGAGTCACCTGGGAAGTGCCTCAAGGAAGGACTGTCTAGATAAGGCTGGCCTGTAGGCGTGCCTGGTGGGGATTACCTTGGTTACAGTAAATGAGGCAGGAAGACCTGCATCATCCCCTGGGCAGGGATCCTGGACTGTACAAGAGTAGACAGAGAAAGCCAGCTGAACACCAAAGGCATGCATTAACGGATGGCTCTCTGTTCTGGACTGTGGTTGTGACGTGACCCCTGCTTCAAGTTCTCTGCTGCCCTGACTTCCCTGTAATGATGGGATGTAACCTGGAAGTGTGAGCCAAATAAACACTTTTCTCTTATGTTTCTTTAGTCAGAGTATTTTATCACAGCAACGGGAAGGGAAACTGAGACACGAACATATGCAAAATTTTGATCTCTAGGATCACAGGAATAAAATCAAAAGATAATTCTATTTGCATATAACCTATTAACAGCTTCCTTCCCGCATACTTTAGACTACTCATAATTACTACATCAGGCATAGTGGTGCACGCCTTTAATCCCAGCACTTGGTGGCAGAGGCTGGAGGATCTCTGAGTTCGAAGCCAGCTACACAGATCAACCCTGTCTTCCCAACTCCAGTTACTACTACACTGTAAACAGTTACTGTAAATAGTTATACAATATTGTTTAGTGAGTAATCATAAGGAAAAAGGACTGGAAGGGTTGCTCTTTTTAAGATTTATTTTATTTTCTGTTTATGAGTGCTTTGCCTACATGCATGTCAGCACATCATTTTGTGTTTGATTGCTAAGGAGGCCATCAGATCCCCTGGAACTGCAGGGGTTGTGAATTGCCATGTGGGTACTGGGAATCAAACCTGGATCCTCCGGGACACACCCAGTGCGCTTAACTACTCAGCTATTTCTCCAGCAACCCTCCATTTTATAAGATTTCATTTTTTGTTTATGAGTGTCTTGTTTGCATGTATGTCTGTGCACCGTATGTGCATGCTTGGTGCCGTGAGGTGAGAAGAGGGTCTGAGGTACCTCTGCAACTGGAGGTACAGTTGTGAGCCGCCATGATGGTGCAGGGAACTGAACTGAGTCCTCTGTAAGAACAAGCACTCTTAACTGCTGAGTTATCTCTCAAGCCCGCCCCCACCCCATCAAATTGTTTTCTTTAGATATATTTAATCCAATGTTGATTGAATGCTGTGGGATGGTCTGTATGTCAAATGCTCTGATTGGTCAATAAATAAAACACTGATTGGTCAGTGGCCAGGCAGGAAGTATAAGTGGGACTAACAGAGGAGAATTGAGAGAACAGGAAGCTGAGTGAAGGAGACATTGCCAGCTGCCGCCATGACAAACAGCATGTGAAGACGCCGGTAAGCCACGAGCCACGTGGCAAGGTATAGATTTATAGAAATGGATTAATTTAAGATGTAAGAACAGTTAGCAAGAAGCCTGCCACAGCCATACAGTTGTAAGCAATATAAGTCTCTGTGTTTACTTGGTTGGGTCTGAGCGGCTGTGGGACTGGCGGGTGACAGAGATTTGTCCTGACTGTGGGCCAGGCAAGAAAACTCTAGCTACAATTGAATCCATAGATTTGTAGGGCAAACTGTATGTTAAAAATATAATTGAGCTGGGCGGTGGTGGCGCACGCCTTTGATCCCAGCACTCGGATCAGGCAGGCGGATCTCTGTGAGTTCAAGGCCAGCCTGGTCTACAGAGTGAGTTCTAGGATAGCCAATGCCACACAGAGACCCTGTCTCAAATACATATGGCCTCAATACTTGAGTGTCCTCCTTTCTTCCTTTCCCATTGCTCTGTGGGTCAGTCTCTTACGTTTCTTTATTGTGTATCTAAGTCTCATTTACATTCTCTACAGATATTATCACCAACTTACAATTAAGAAGACCAAATGTAAACTGTAAAAGACTCTAAAGGAAAACATTAACTCAAGAAGTTTGGCTTTTAGTTTGTATTAAGCAAACTCAAATCAAGACTCACAGCTGGGGCTGTCTGGGGAGATGGCCCTGTCAGTAAGGTGATGGCCATGTAAGCACGAGAGCCTGGTTCAGTTCCCAGAACCCATGGAAAAAGCCGGGTGTGGTACCAAGTGCTTGCAGCCCCAGCACTGGTGAGGCAGGTTCGTCCCTCTGGCCTGCTGTCCTGCCAGCACAGCCTACTTGGAGAGCACTAGACCAATGAGAGACACTGTTCAAAAAACAGAGTGGATGGCTTCCTAAGAAGTACACCCAAGCCTGACCTTTGGCTTCCAAATGTGTGCATATGCAACACAGACACACACACATACAGACTCACCAACTGGAACTTTCTCCCAGGTCGTTATCAGCCGAGGTGAGCTTTTGCTCAGAACTGGGCCAACCTCAGAAGCCCAGGTATCTCCAGCAGAGCAGGCCAGCGCAGCCAAGAGAGACAAACACATCCAGGAAGCAGTGGGCTGCTTGGAGAAATCTATGGGCATTTCCCCAGGGCCATTCTCTATCATGTACAGCAGGGCCAGCTCTGTGGGCACGGCTCCATTACAGAATACCTGAACCCAGTTCCTTTGGCCTCCTGGAGACAGGTAAGCAGATGGAGAATGGAAAGAAAAAAGAAAAAAACATTCATTTATAGAAACATATATTTTTAAGTTTCAGAAAAGTATAGGAGCTTAAAAAAATAAAAGTGGCAAGGTGTCTTTGTCCACATTCTATACTGTTATTAATAAATGCAGAATGAATAACAGCAGACTCGAATGAAAATCCTGCAGTTACTTGTTACTGTGGCACAAGAAATAACGAATTGAATTAGGCTACAGAAGCCGTCCTCAGATAAGATTCATCTGTTCTTCCAGCCTGACGGCTTCTGATCAAAAGCTCCTGCTAGGATGAAGTAGTGTCAGAATAATTCATCTCACCTTCCTTATATTCCGAATCCAGACGCTTCTTCACCTCTCCTTTCCATTTGGTGAGTTTTGAAGATGAGAGGAAAAACATCAGCAGAGAGGTAAAAAAGCTGAAATTTGCAATGGTTAAGATAAATCCAACCACTAGCCCTGGAAGAAACACATGTAAGCACAGAATTAGACTTAAATCCAGAAACTGATATTTTGAGAGAGAAAAAATGAATCTTTTCATTTATTTTATTTTATTTTATTTTTATTTGTTTGTTTGTTTGTTTGTTTGTTTTTCAAGACAGGGTTTCTCTGTGTAGCTTTGCACTTTGGAGAACAGGCTGGCCTCGAACTCACAGAGATCCACCTGGCTCTGCCTCCCCAGTGCTGGGATTAAAGGCGTGCACCACCACTGCCGGCTCATTTATTTTTAAATCAAAATCTGATACACATTTCTAGCACATCTTCATGATTCCAACTCAGTTACTACGAAGCAGCAAACTGAAGCCATTTTAACTGATAGTTTTCAACCATATTTTGACCTCAGACAATGATATAAGATCATTTTAAGGCTAACTTTCTATACTCAATTTGAAGATGAGAATGACTTAATTGTTAGGCCATAAACATTATACAGCAGTCAGAACAGAAGGTAAATCTGGAGATTTTTCAAACTGCCTGTAGTGCTCTCGGGAGAGGAGATTATCATTTTACAAGTTTCTAACTTTTGCATTTCCTCCCTTATATCCTGGGATTTTCTTTTAAAATGAAAAGTCAAAGGAAGATAAACTTTTCAAGCCTGGCAAGAACTTTGATGACTGTGATTTTAGATTTTGACACTTTTCTCTGGTGTCAGGCAGCACTTCAGTTTTCAAATGGTGACTGATTTTAAGGAAGCATACAAAACACATGCCCATACTCTTAACTGTCCAGAAGACTGAGGCAGGAGGATGCCCAGGGCCTAGGAGTTTGAGACCAGTCTGTGCAACATAGGATCTCATGTGTACAAACAAGCAAACATGTTTGGAGAGGATGCCCGCACCTGAAGGAGCTTGATGTTTCAGGATGCTCTCTCCGTCTGGGGTTACATATTCCTGCTGGCCCATATGCCATATGGGTGAAGTGTGTCCTCAGAGCACCCCATCTGGAAGTGTCTGATGGCCACCCTCTCCTCACCGGGGATACTGATAATTACCATTGTGGTTGTTCGAGGGAGGGTGTCACACTTGCTGAGCTCTGCCCCAAGGAGGGCACCTCCTTCTGACCTGTCGATTTATATTGTTTCTCAGAGTTTGTGCTCATCAAAACAGCTTCTAACGATAATGTGACTTCTCCCATAGACTGACTACAAGAAGAGGGCATGCCTGAACATGTTTTCTATTCCTGTCCACCCAGCAGTTCTACATTTTAGAGGATAATAAAGTGGCAATTAATCTCTATGACAAAGGATAACATCAGCTTCTTTTCTTGGCTCTCATCAACTCAAAAATGAGGCTTCTGTTTAAGGAAGATGAGCCAGAGCTGAACACAGTGACGGAAATGGGTAACAGCACACTTGCAGGGGCGATTATACCGCCTCTGGCCTTTCCTGACACCTCACCCTGCCTGTACCCTTGTCTTCTGCTCACGGCACCTCCTGATAGGCAGGGCTCTTGATGGGAATCACATCTATCTTTGTTATCTATCTTCCATGATGAGAATTGGAAGCTCTGAGAAAGTATTTGAATCCATTGCATTTACTGTTACCAATATCACAATATCCTGAGCACCTAGAACTGTGCTGGCACACAAGGTCTTTTCACTGGGTATTTACTGAAAATGAAGGGAGAAATGGTTACTCATTAAGTCGAATTATCTAGGCAGATGAAATTAAATTGAGACTTGCCAAGTCAAAGGCTGAATAAGCTGCCCATCACCAGACGGAACTGGACATTCCTTCCTTGGAGTAAGTCCCCTGTACAGAGTCCTGTCCCTCCCCTGACACCATCCTGAAGTTTCTTTTCTTTTCTTTTCTTTTTTTTTTTTTTTGGTTTTTCGAGAGAGGGTTTCTCTGTGTAGCTTTGCGCCTTTCCTGGAACTCACTTGGTAGCCCAGGCTGGCCTTGAACTCACAGAGATCCGCCTGCCTCTGCCTCCCGAGTGCTGGGATTAAAGGCGTGCGCCACCACCGCCTGGCTTCTGAAGTTTCTTTTTCAGTGTGTACCTTACGCTCTGTGTCGGTTCCACACACTGAAGCATTTCTGTGCCATGGAGGGCTCTAAGTATCTGGATCTTCTGCAACTTAACTCTTATCACAAGGGCACTAAAAGCATGATACGGCAAACAAACCTTAATAAACTCCACAGCCCTGCCAACAGTAACAGTGGAAGGGAACAATATGTGCCAGGAAGTGTGTGGAGCATTTGACACGGATAACACCTCGGTGCTATGGACATCATTATTCCTTTCCATCCACCGTCAGGAAAATTGTAACAAGCAAAGTTTAAGGGACTCACAGTCACACACTAGGAAAGCATTTCCAAGGATTGTGATACACCTCACATCAGTGTTACACCTTAATCCTTAAAGAAAGGAAAGCTCCAAACAGAAACATCTCACAGGGCTCAGGATGCAATGATTAGGAAAAGAGCCGAGATTATTGTTGTTATTATTATTATTGTTGGACAGGGTTTCTCTGTGTAGTTCTGGCTGGCCTGGAACTTACTCTGTAGACCAGGCTGGCCTGGAACTCACTCTGTAGACCAGGCCGGCCTCGAACCCACAGAGATCCACCTGCCTCCCAAGTGCTGGGGTTAAAGTTGTGCACCACCACTGCCCCCCAAGAGCCAAGATTTTTAAGTCAATGTACACTTCCTTCCTAAACACTTATTTTGTGCCAGTCATTATCCAAAGAACATTCGGTACTCAGGGGCTTTCCCTCTGTGTGCTGAGATAGTTGGTATGCAAACCGCTCAGGGTGGACTGAAGCCTTGTTCTCAGGAAGCTTACGATACTAAATACCAGATATTTGGCAACAGTTAAAGACATTTCACTTTCCCTTTCGATTTCCTTAAGAAAAGCAAGAATGACATCAAAGAAAGCTATCGAGAGCAAACAGAAGGGATCCAAAGATGTTTAAAATTTTTATACGTTCTCACATATATTCTCAAGAAAAGGCACTAGGCCATTACCTCTCAAGTTTTGTTTTGTTTTGTTTTTGTTTTTGTTTTTTGAGACAGGGTTTCTCTGTGTAGCTTTGTGCCTCTCCTGGAACTCACTTGGTAGCCCAGGCTGGCCTTGAACTCACAGAGATCCGCCTGGCTCTGCCTCCCGAGTGCTGGGATTAAAGGCGTGCACCACCACCGCCCTGCACCTCTCAAGTTTAAGTTCCATAATCTTAATATAAAAACATATTTGGCTAGGAGATTTACTTAAAAAAAAAAAAAAACCACACTCACACACAAATTCTAGGTAGAATTGTAACAATTCTTTATAACAAAATGTGACTGAAAAGACACCATAGATGGAGAAGAAGAGGGTTGCTACTTGGTAAAATGCAGTGAACATCTGCAACAGTTTTACACAACTTTTAAGCATGCTGGGGTTTTAAATATTTACCTCTCTTTATTTCTTAGCTGCTCCTTACAACTTTGCCAATTATGAACACAGATTTTTACCTGCCTGAGTCTAAGTGCCAGGAAGAGCAAAAGTCCAAATTTTTATCTTGATACTACAGTTTTCATTTTAAAAAATTTGTTGTTTAGAACAAATTGCCTAACAAAATACGTAGGGGCAACAACAAAACACAAAACCAGGCAGCAATACATAATTACAGTCATATGTAGTTCTTCATTATACTACATACAGTGTGTTTAAGGGTGGTGTCTGGGATGTACCTGCTCTAGGTCTCTTCAATGATTAAACTGGCCTAGACCTGCATTACAAAAACTAAGAGTGCTACGGAAGGGGTGCACATTGACCATCTTGCTATTCGTGAAGGCAGTAAAGTGAAAGAAAGTGTCATCAAAAAGTATATGCACATCCCACATAACTTCCATGAACTACCAATGGCGTCTACAAAATGTGTCCATTTTCCAGAACTGTACTATCACCTACCAGTAAAGGAGGGGATGGGGTTAAAGGCAA
>CABHPH010158807.1:0-61820 GCA_902168325.1 Peromyscus nudipes | reverse complement strand
AAAAAAAAAAGATAATTTGTTCCTAGTAAACCTTTCATTCATCACTAATGCTGTTTAAAATGGGAAACATGAAAGCGTTTTGCTGGGTTGGAACTATAAACCCATACAGTACACCAACCTGTAGCTGCACATTACTCCTGACCAACATTTGGAGGACTCTGCTTATGCTTGTTACCCAACTAAAGGCAGAGTTGTCTAGAGAGTTCTGGAAAGCTTAACGAGTACTGAAAATTGACAGTTTTACAAGAAAGGCCCCAGGCAGAAATGGTGGTGGTACAGAAGCTACAAGACTCAAACTGAAAGAAAATTATTCAAAAATTATTTTATGATTTTGCTAGATTTTAAAGTGTTGTTAGACCACACCAATATTTATAATTTTTTTTCTGATTCAATTGAATTTACCCTTTTCCTGAAGAAGTTTTTCATACCAATGGCATCTGTTATGGTTTGAATTTAAAATGTCCCCCCCAGTCTCATGTTTTGAAAACTGACCTCCAGAGGTGCTAACATGTGCAGCTGTGGGGCAAGGGCCCAGCATTCGAAGACAAATTCTTGCTCGAGACAATGAGCTAATAAAGGCACGACCTCCTCTGAGACAGCTCTGGCCCTGGTTCGACCTTGTATTTGGCTTCCTGTGCTGTTGTGAAATGACTAGCCTTTGCCACACTCCTCCCACTATTATCTGTTCCACCCACCATACTGGACCAACAGCCTATGAAACCATGAGGAAAGCAGACATGTCCTCTCTTGAGTTTCTATCAGGGATTATGGGCACAGTACTGCTAAAGTAACTAATAGTGCATCACTGTAACATGATCATATAGTCTAATTCCTTAGATGAGGATTCAATTTTCCTTAACATTCTTAGTGTCCAGTCTAGGCCAACATTTTTAGGTACAAGCTGTATAAGCAGAATTAATCTCTCTCTAACCCAAGGTCGGTTAGAAACCAATAATTATATTACAAGAAATTACCTGGAGTGTCAATCTATCTAAATGTGAGTCTATGCTTAAAATAGGAAGAAGTCAAATGATATCCAATGCCAATTAATTGTATTAGAGAGGTCAGAAATTAAAAAGAAGACAAAGAAATAAGGCTATTAGAAGACTCATTATTGTTAAAACCTCCACATTACCTAGTGATCTGAATATTCAACACATACTCCATCATAATTTCAGCAACATTTTTCATAGAAATAAAAAATTATCAAATTCATGTGAAGTAAGAGCATGCCCTGAATATTTAAAGCAACTTTGAGACAAAACAAAAACATAGACAAGGTTGAAGGTATCACAGTACCTGACAACAAAAGGTATTTCAAAGCCACAATAATCAGAAAGGCATAATGTTGGTCTAGAAACAGTTATATAGACTAAGGAAGAGAGAAAAGACCAGAAATAAATTCATATATTTGTAGTCATTTAGTTATTTTATAAAGATGTCATGAATATGCAATGGAGGGAAAGACTTTTAAAATGAATACGTAGAGGCAACTAGATATCCACATGTTAACAAATAAACTAGATCCCTACCTCATATTCCATATAAAACTGAGGGCAGAGTTTTCACACTTAAGTAAATATATGACCCAAAATTTTAATATTACTGTAAGAGAAAACAAGAGACCTGGTATTGGTTTAAGAAACAATTTTTGAAGAGGAACTAAATAAACACAGGTAACAACAGCAAAAATCAACCAATACGACTAAAAAGTTTTTACATAGCCAAGGAAACAAAAATACAAAGACAGCTTGTGGAATAGGAGAAAATATTTGAAAACCACACATCTAAAAGGGGCAAAATGCAAAATCCATAAGGCCGATGAGCAATGCAGGTTAGTAAGGGGTGACCTGACTACAAGCAGGGGAAGATCACTTAGCTGTTTCTCAAAAGACATACAAATGAACACCAGGCAGTCTAGAACTGGTTCCTATACATTTCTAATGAATAAGAAATGTAAGTTAGAACCATATTCAAATATCACTTCATATCTGTTAGAACAATGACTGCAAAAAAATAACAACTATTTGAAATGATGTGTAGGGGAGACTATAGCTCACTATTTGCAAAATTTAATGGACACAGCCTTATGAAAAGCTCCTCAAAAAACTGAATCAGCACTATTGTATAATCCAGCAATCCCCTAGAAAGGGTGTGGTCTCAGTATGGCACAGTGACATCAGCATGAAAATTTTCACTGTGGCATTTGTAGTAGCTGAGATTTAAAATCAATTTTTATCCAATAATAGATTATTAAAGATGATATTACATAATATATTTTGTTGTCATTATTATATTTTACCCACAATGAAATATTATACGTATAACATACATACAATGAAATATCATTTTCCCGTAAAAATGGATAGTCATTTGTGACAACATTAATGGGCTTGGGGATATTAATTAAGTAAGATAAGTCAGACAGAAAAAGACAAACGTCACATGATCTCATTCATCAAGACATGGAATTTAATTTAAACACATAGAAGTTAAAAACGGGCTGTTGGCTACCAAGGCTCATCAGGTTGGGTAGAGTTGGACAGATGTTTATCAAAAGGAACAAAATTTCCCTTAGAAGCAGTAAGTTCAAGAGATTTATTACCCAACAGGGTACATATAGTTCATTACAATTTGTTCTTGAAAATTTCCAAGACAGTAGTTTTTTACTTATTCTCATTTAGGACAAAAAGGCAAACATAAACAATATATACATGTATTGATTCAGTGTATCATCCTAAAAAACACATAGAATTCAGAACATGTACTTGATACAATTATTAGCATTATTGTTATCATTATTTTACCATTACATTAGTCAACTAAAAATAAACTCATTGAGGCACTTAGTATTTATTATTACAATTTTTTTTGCATTATGATTATAATTTATGTATATGCATTTAGGAAATGTACTATGAAAAGTGAGAGGAAACCAGAGATATGTAGAACTCATGCCAAGTTTGGGGGACTACATAGTCTTCTAGTGTGAATCAGCTCATAATAGGTTAGATACGAAGGCACAAAGAGTGGGTGAAATAAATGAGGATGTGAGGGCTTTCTCTCTCATATAAAGAAACTGAGTGTCATTTTGTTGACATGGGAGACTACCAAAGGACTCAAAAGGAAATAAAACTAACTAACTAACTAACTAAATACATAAATAAACAGACAAATAAAATACACATCTTAGCATAGGCATTGGTAAAATTAATTAAAGACCTGCTACAATTTTATTGTATAACAAATAAAAAGTAAATAGATTAGAGGAATGTCCATGAAATATTAATATAACCATAGAACACTGAAAAGAAAATCAATCTAATAATTGACCACAGAGAAACATCAAATCCAACTAAGGAGCAGGATTTGTAAAAGGTAGAAGTTTTTGCTCTCAATACTATGACTGCAGATATTTCTTAAAGTTTAAAAATCAAAGTAGAAGGAAACTATCATACAATATGCAAATTATAAAATATTACTTAGATAGGATGATTGTCCTACCTGAAGGACCTCATATTTTGTTTTTAATAATTTTGGCAATCTGGTGTTTCTATGTTTGTGCTTCTAGGAGTTGTAATGACATCTGGCTAGCTGGATCCTGCCTACCACATCTGCTATGAAAAGAGGGTTCAGGTAAGTTATTGTACCCATCTTTAACAAAAAGGAACTGTGAACTATTTACTATCCATCTCTGTGTCTACATTTACATAAAAATATATTAGTTTCTTATCATGCTCAGAAACAGAATTCTATCCTTATGTGGGTTTAGAAATTAATATCTCTGAAATTCCCCTTTGTATGCCCCTGATAACCTAAACAGATGTGTAAATCTTATTTTCCATAATTAACCCACTTACTTTCCTTTGTTTTTGATTCTTTCTTATTAATGATTCCTTGGTGCAGCTTATATTTTCCACTAACTCTACTCATTGGCAGGGTCCACAGGATAATCTTTGTCTTTGAAAAATGAAGCAACATTACCAAACAATGAAAATAATTCGATTGATTTTCTATAGCCAGGTTTCCAAAATACTTCAAAGTCATATTACGTGCTTTTAATCAATTCAGTGAAAGGTTAATATTTTGAAATACAAAAGCTATACATACATATCAACTATTATTTTGAATAATAGATTATTATTTCAAACAAAATGCAATTTGAAGTAGTAGCAATGGCTAGGTTATATGCCTTTTTAAAAAAAATACACTTAGGAATTATAAAACAAAAACATTTAAAAACAAGATTTTAAATGAATTGAGAAAATGAGAAAAGACAAATCTATGTATTCAAGCACCAATTTCATTTAAGCACATAGAGTTTTTGAATGAGGACATTCCGTAATAGTTTTCCTATATTAATTGAAAATGCACTGACTGGCATACTGATGGCATTATTTTAAAATAGTACTTAGCAGGTGACATAATTTGACAATAAGATGTACAAAAGTAATCAAGGTATTGTCCCTGGAGAAAGCATTATGCATTGTTTTGGCTGGTTTACTACACTTATACTTTCAAAAATACATGTATTATGAACTCATGATATTTGATATAAAAAAAAGGCTGTGAGCAGACTGCTATCAGTCAATGGAAAGAAGCAGGAATGAGGAAGTGAATAAATTAGGTACCAACTCCTCACAATGAAAAGTATATAGGAAGTAAGTGCTGAAAACAAGGTAAAAGAAGAAACCCACCAAAACAGCCCTTACGTATATTCCTTATAAAATTTTGGCTACTTAAATTTTAACAGAAAAAAGTGTATAACTTTCTACTAAAATTATCACCTTCATCTTGCTATGTATCATACTGGAAATTTTAGATATTTATAATTCCCACAGAAAATATCTTGCATTTAAAAACATTCTAATGCATATAATTAAATAAGATATGCCAACTGGCAAATCTTCAATTACCATCATCTCCATTTGCTTGATCTGTTATATACTAAAAATCTAATAATGATTCCTTTACCTAAATACACACATGTATGCACATATATACATGTTGGCTGGAAGTAATTAAACAAGCCAAACAACAATTGCCTCAGAGAAAATAAAAAATAGTAGGATGTAGTCATTCAATATTATATATTCAAAACATTAAGGTACGAATAAAGGAAAAGATTAATTCTTTTGGTGGATAACCAGCTACCACAGTTAAGACTTTTTAATCAACAATATTTCCCAAACATTAAATCTTTTTAGTAGCTAGTGTTTGCAATGATTGTAGCCCTAACATGTTGTGAACTCATTTTTTTCTGTGATGCAATCCTAAGTTAGCTTATTAGCTTTAGAAATATCAAAGCTTGCTTATTTTTAAAGTCTAATAGAATGCTAATTTTAGAAACAAAATATGTGATGGCATATTTGTACACTGTGTGAAAATGTATCACTGTGATTGGTGTAATAAAAGGCTGAATGGCCAATAGCTAGGGTGAGATTAGGTGAGACTTTCAGGAACAGAGAGGACTCAGGGAAAAAGAAAACCAGAGATGTGGAGAGATACAGAGGAAGCAGGATGGGTGGTACATGACTGTTACTGGAGTTTTCTCCAGTCCTTCCTGGCCCACAGTCAGGACAAATCTCTCTCACCGGCCAGTCCCACAGCTGCTCAGACCCAACTGAGTAAACACACAGAGACTTATATTGCTTACAAACTGTATGGCCATGGCAGGCTTCTTGTTATCTGGTTCTTCAATTAACCATTTCCATTAATCTATAAGTTGCCACATGGCTCGTGGCTAACCAGTACTTTACATCTGCTCCTTATCACAGTGGCTGGCAGTATCTCTCTGCCTCAGCCTTCCTCTTCCCAGCATTCTCCTCTCTGCTTGTTCCGCCTATACTTCCTGCCTGGCTACTGGCCAATCAGCATTTTATTTATCAATCAATCATAGCAACACATTTTTACAGCACACAGAACATTCCACAGCACATGACAGAACTTAGATTAATAGAAATGGGTTAATTTAAGTCACTAGAGCTACTTAAAAACAAGTCTAAGCTAAGACCAAGCTTTCATAATTAATAAGACTCTCTGTTGTCATTTGGGAGCTGGCTAGAGGGACAGAGAAAGTCTCATTACTAAAACATACATCTTACACTAGATATAATTTTCCCCCTGTGGAGAATTTGGTGGGATGTATGGACAAGGGTGGATCTATCAAGAAATGACATGTGAATTTTTAAAGATTAAAGCCTTTTAAACATTGATAATTATCAAAGTATTTGACAGTTAAAATACATTTTACATGTCAGGATGGTGACAAAATAAACATAGACTTGTCTGAAGTAATTTAGATCTTATCCCATATATATTGAAATAGTACATGTGGAATAATATTTATAACTTTCCCCCTTAACTGACCCATTAAAAATCTTCCTCCTCAATTTCATGCCTCAGTGTGATCCCTATCAAAACACTTAGCTAGAAGGTAGAGCATTTCTGAATGACCTTAAACCTACTAAAATTGTATCCTATCTGGTTTTCAAAGGTGTTTAATCAATTTGTATGCTCTAAAATTTCCATCTGCCTTTGTATCACTTCCTGTGATATCAGTCTACTGTGTTACTCAGTGTAGCAATAACTTCATATAATGTGATACCATGCATTACAATGCATAGCTTTTAAACTTCATTTTCTGGGCTGGAGAGGGATTGATTGAATCTCACATATTTCCTACACCATGGAAACATGACATGGGTTGAATACTACTAAATATAGTATATCCACCTGTTTGTACATATTTCAGTACAAGGATTGCATTCTTGTCTTTCCAGCTAGCCACACTTATTTGTAAAGTGATTATATTTTTAATCTAAAATTATAAAGAAGTTAGATAAATTAAAACAATAAGAAATAAGTGACTGAAATTTTCTATCACTGCCGCCCAAACTTCATATTTAGGAGTTGTCAAGTTGCAGTGTAAGTATTGAATATCATCATCTACCAGTGGGTTTCATTGGTACACTTCCTTAAGAAGTTAACCCAGGGAAGGAAACATTTCTGTCTGGGATCTGGTAAGCAAAGGATAGTGAATTCTATATGCAAGAACAGTCAGAATCATCACACTGGACCTGAGTCTGTAAGTGATGGCTTATGAATCAAATATAGCTACTATATATGTTTATAAATAAAAGTATCAGACACAGTTACAAGTATTCTATTTTATTGTTTATGATTGCTGTCAAGTCATGAAGGCAAATGCAGTAGCCACTGCAAATATTGTAATATATACTATATACATATACATACACACATACATGGCCCTCATGTACAATATATTACTATCTGACCCTTTTAATAAAAATATGTCTAGTCTATTCCAGATTGTTCCTTCACTATGGACTATACTAAAATAGACAACATCATAATTCTCAGCAAGGATGCAATAATTTGAAAAAGTACAATTATTTTGAAAAATACTAAATATGCTAAGTTCTTTTATAATTTCTAGAAAGCATAAACACATTTCACATCTGAAGAGATTTGTTTTTTTTCTCAATCAGACATAACATTGTATTATTCTTTATCTGAAAATGAGTATTTTTATTAAAATGAGCATGTAAATCTCTGCTCTACTATTAAGGAATGCAGTCGACCTATGCTGCTATAGTAACATAATATAATATGACTTCAGAAATAATCTCTTTCTAAAGATAGTTGACCAGACCCTTGGGCTCATACAAACTCACTCTAAGTAGTGAAACATGTACTTCTAGTCCTGTCAAGAAAGTCTTGAAGCTAAAACATCACTAAGAGTGAATTTCACTTGAAAAAGAATCAGACTGTCTGGCATACTCCATGGTTCTCCAGAGAGGACTCCAGTTAAGGACTGTGAGTTACATTCTGTAAGATAATCTGAAGTCATATTATATTATATTATGATAGCAGCACAGGTACACTGCATCACTTAACAGTAGAACAGAAATTTACATGCTCATTTATATTCTTGACTTATTATTTAAAAGTTTTGTAGATTATGGAATAATACTAGGTTGAGGAACGTATCAGCCCATCAATAGGCAGTCATGAGTGGGTAAGATAAGAGTCATCTACAAGGAGGTCTACAGTTACAGCCCCACTAATGAATAATCATCAATAGATCTTGTTTTCAGAAAGGGCTTTTTTCAGTGGTGAAGGAGAGGTGGTCAGCATGCCGGAATCCTACATGATCTGATATATAAGTGGACTGTGTTTTATTTGTTTTGTTTTGTTTTTTGAGACAAGATTTCTCTGTATAACCCTGGCTGTCCATCAATTCACCCTGTAGATTACAGTGACCTCAAACTCATAGAGACCTGTCTACCTCTGCCTCTAGAGTACTGGGATTAAATATGTGTGTCACCAGTACCTGGTTTGGACTGTGTTTTGTAAAGTATATTATTTGGTAAAAAATGTTTTAAATGTCTTTTGAGGAAGAAGATGTACTCAGTGATGCCAGAACCTGGAATCACCCAGAAATCAGCTTGGCCCCATTGTGATGGCACCCATCCTTTCTGTACATCTATTAAGGTGGCAAGAGATATCAGTAAATACTGACACCATCCACAGTTACTACTGACCCCAAATACTCGTAAATTCTGCTTCAGGCTTCATCATTGTTTTAGATAACCTTGTAGTTTCAATAGTTACAAGATACAGAATTCGTTGGCTAGCTGATGAACAGGTTATCTAAATTGAAAGAAAGACTGAACTCCTCATGTACTCACAAAAATTGTCATTGTCTGCATACTTACATGATGAGTCCAGCAATTTTTCATTGTGGAATGAACAGAACCTGTGGGAAAGTTTAGTCATTAAACTTGAATGTTCATATGAGACCTTTGAAGACACTAATTATCAGCTAGACATGCAGACAAAGAAGGACAGAGTTTCTGTATGAAAGCTTCTTCACTTTCTCTCACCTCAGTGTGGCGATATTACAGGTAAAGAACTAGGTGTGTGATGTAGGATGGCAAACATCATTGAAGTTCAGAGACTGATACCTTGTGTCCTTTTTTCAAATTTAAAAGACATACTTTAGAAAAGAATCTTTTGAATGTCCTGCCAAATGTGTACAAGGTATTATGTGAAAAAAAGGAATCATCATTAAATAATATTAATTATTTTTAATAAAATCCAATCTGAACTTTAAAATTTTAACAAAATTGCTGAGTCGTTTCCTACCTTTCCATGTCCCAATTGTTTTCCCAGTAAGATTTTTATGAGACAACTAATTCAATTCTTCTTCTTACCTTTAACGTCCTAACTGATTTCAGGGTCTCACATATTGTTGGCAGTTTCTATCACCACTTAAATTTAATCTATCTTTTAAACTGAAAAGAACGTTAATACTACAAGATGCTTTTAATTATCATAAAATAGGGTTAGATCTCTCGTGATAAGGTTGCCTAGTGTAACCTTACTGGCATGGCTCATGTGCTTGATTAATCCCAGTCTAAGTTCTAAATTATGTTGTTATTATAATATCAAGTTGGATTTGTAACATAAATTACAGAAGGTGTGGGAGAAAGCTGTTAATATTCTGACCGACCCCTTGGAAACCAGTTAGTATTCTGACCTGCCCCTTGGACTGCCCTGCGTCCTGACGTAAAAGCCTCATTTTGAGGAAAACTTCCTCCCCTTCTCTCTCTTCCACTCTCTTTCTTCCCCGCCACAAGGTGCACACATATGTAGCAAGAATCTTGAAAGGTCTTATTAATAAAAACAAACCTGGAGCCAGGTATTGGGGTGAACGCTGAAAGATCAGAGAAGCAGAATAAGCCACAGCTATCTCACCTCGCCAGTTCCTCAGCTGATCCTGTTTCCTCAGACTGGAAGCCTCTGAGTCCTCATCCAAATGGATCTCAGCTGAACTGTGCTGCTAAAAGCCTTAAAGCTTAACCAGCTGTAGTTCCTCGTCCTCATGCCTTAAGTACCTTTCTGCCTCCTGACATTACTTCCTGGGATTAAAGGCGTGAGTCATCATGCTTGGTTGTTTCCATTGTGGCCTTGAACTCACAGAGATCCAGGCGGACCTCTGCCTCTGGAATGCTAGATTAAAGGCGTGTGCTACCACCATTTTCTGGCCTCTATATCTAGTGGCTGTTCTGTTCTCTGACCCCAGATAAGTTTATTAGGGTGCACAATATTTTGGGGAACACAATACCACCACACACATATCTGCTTTTCCTCTCTTCTGTTCCTCTCTCTCCTTTTTGTCTTTCTGTCTCTTTATATTATAATAAACTCTTTCTGTGTGGATGCAGTGCCCAGATTGTGAATGACTGTTCATTGCCTCCACCACCATGACTGCATGGTGTGTCTCCCCCTCCACCTGCCGCTGCCTCTGCCCAGCATGCCAGCAGGTTTCCCTGCACACAGGTCAGCTGGGGTCCCCTGTGTGCATATATCATAACAAAAGCTTCATAGCATCCACTATAGTCCTAGCAGGGGTATGCTCATTCTGTCTAACAGGGTACTGTGAAAAGTTTAAGAAAACGACTCTTAAGAAATTCTGTATGGAAGATCTGAGAGGAGCTCGGGGAGGGGAAATTGGATCAGAATATATTGCATAATAATCCTTTGGAAAAAAAAGTTTAAAAAGGAAAGTGTGGACAAACCTAAATAAAGCCAGAAATAGGAGATCAAGTGTCCTCAGAATAATAAGGAGGGAGATGTTGCCATTTCTGTCCCAAAGGACAAGTGGAATAAATATCAGACCTTTGAAGAGAGCCACAGAGAACTTTTGGAAGAGAATGCATTTACTTGACAACTCAAGACTTGACCTAGAAAGTGCCGTGAAATTAGACTCCAACCTCCATTAACTTATCTTCCAATCATTTCCTTGTACCTACTATCAGTTGAAACCAATCTGAGGCCAGAGAGGAAGAATGTAAAAATGAGCTGCTGGAGGCACAGAACTGAGTGTTTCTGACATGGTAAATATAAGTTATAAAAAATAGACACTTTAATTCAGATTTGTATAAATTTATGAAATGGCTTTTCTATTTTAAATAACGAATTTAAACAAAAAGGCAAGAGTACTTCATACAGACGGCAATTGTTCACTTGTGTATTGAACAGAGCTTTTGGGAATGACCACTGTCATTATGTGTTTGGCACTCAGTGAAATTATTTGATGTAATTACTTACCTAGAGGATTTTATCATTTTGACTGAACATGCAGAGGTGAAAGTCAACTATTAGCCCTATGTTGCAAAGAATGATATCACACAGAAGAAACAAGAAGAAACAAAAAGGTCTCCAGATGGAAATACAACATGAATCAAGAATGAAGAGTAGGAGTTAGTACCCTTTCCTGGATGGAGATGGAAGACGGGGATCTGGGAGGATAGGTGGGGGAAATGGAGAAGAGGGACTGGGAGGGGAGGATGGGGGAAGGCTGTGGCCAGGATATAAAAATAAATAGATGAATTGAAAAAAAAAGAGTAGGAGTTAGATTAGTAGAGGGGAAGGTCATTGAGGGTAGAGTGGGAGAACGGACACTCTGCAGAGAATGAGAGCAGTGTACAAGGAGATCTGTCTCAGGACACTGATACTATTTAGGTTCTCAACCTATGGGTCAAGACTCTTCTGGAGGTTGAATAACTCTTTCACAAGGGTTGCATATCAGATATTTACATTACAATTCATAATAGTAGCAAACTTACAGTTATGAAGTAGCAACAAAAATAATTTAATTTGGGAGATAACCACAACATGAGAAACTGTATTTAACTGCTGCAGCATTGGGAACTGCTGTTTTAGAAGAACCTGGCCTCAACACATGTGGTCTGAATCATTGAGATGCTTTATGTTAACAGAAGAGTTTTATCTTGAAATGGACAAGAGGCCATTTTGAAGCACAGGGAAGACTTAAGGAGTTCTACCACGAAGAGATAAAATGGTGGAATTTGTTTGGATGACAGATGCATAAGAAGAGTGAGAAACTAGAGAGGGATTAAGAGATTATAATAAGCCCATGAAAAAAAATCAAAATTGTGTATTTACTTATTCATGTATAGAAGAAATTTCATATAAGGAACTGTCTCACATGATTGGGAGGTGGTAAGTCTCATGATCTAGCCCAGGGTGCTCATGGTCTATTTCCAGTCCCAAGCCTATGCCTGAAATCCAGAAGTTTCGGGAGTACAAGTTATACTTTAGAGGCCAACAGCTCCAAGATCCAGGGCAAATGGTGCTTCAAGTGTGAAGACAGAAAAAAAAAGTGTCCTAGTTGAGGGCAGTGAGGCCTGGAGGAACGGCCTGTGACACGAGGGGTGGCTAGCTGTGTTGTTATGCTCAGGCTGGTTAACGGGCCCACCTGTGTCAGGAAGGATAAATCCCTTTCATCAGTCTGATATTGATCTCATCTAAAATTGCCCTCACCAAAGTGGCCAAAATAAAGTTCAAGCAAATGGCTTGGTCTCATGACACAGTCAAGATAACACAAATTAACCAGCGCAGCGAGGAAATCAGAAAAACCACGAGGACTGCAGAGAGCTAATGTAACAGCAACTGGAAAGCAAATGGCTCTCAGGGATGATTGTCAACCCTGAAGCCCGAGCACTTCTCTTGCAGTACTCATTGACAAGTGATGTCACAAACCTTTGTAGGACATGTCATAGGATCCCAAGCTGGGAAAGGTGGTGCCACACCTGCGCTTCAAACTAGCACTGGGAAGAGGTGTTTGCATGAAATTAAGACTGGTTTTATATGGTTATTATAACCTAGCAATGGGTAACTTCATTCATAAATTTTAATATCAAATTGCAACTCTTCAGTTGATGCTTCTTTCATCTGACTAAATATACAAGAATGCTTAGCACTTAGGTAAACTCCACCTCCTCTTAAAAAAGAATATATGAAACAATGGCATACTTATAGTTTGTGTGTATAGTTTATGTGTATATTCATTAAATTTTCAGGAATTTGATATAGTGATACTAAAATACTTCAATATTTCTAAATGTCATTTAAAAATATTTTATGTTTTATGTCTGTCTATGTTTGTGTCTAAGAAATAGTATGTACATCTACTTTTGGATGTCCTCAGAGGCCAGAAGAGAGTGTCAGATTCTTTGGGTAGTAAAACTACAGGCAGCAGTGAAAAGCTAACATGAGTGATGGGAATTGAACTTGGGTCTTGTGTAAGTGAAAAACACTTTTAACTACCGAGCCATCTCTTCAGCCCATCCAGTTGACTTTTTGGTTAGATAATGCATTTTGTAGGTGTGCTGGATAGTTTTATGTCAACTTGACACAAGCTAAAGTCACTTGAGGAAGAAACATCAATTAAGAAAACGCCTCCATAAGATCTGACTGCAGGCAAATATATAGAGCATTTTCTTGACTAATGATTGATTTGGGGAAGCCCAGACAATTGTGAGTGGTGCCATTCCTTAACTGTTGGTCTTGGGTTCTATCATAAAGCAGGCTGTAAAGGCCAGTGGGAACAATGCAGCAAGCAACACCCCTCCACGGCCCCTGCATCACCTCCTGCCTCCAGGTTCCTGCATTGTTCAAGCTCTTATCCAAACTTCCATCTGTGCTAAAACAAGTAAATCCTTTCCTCCCCGAGTTGCTTTGGTCATAACTTTTTCTTTTGTTTTTCTCTCACACATTACATCTGCACCACTGTTTCCCTTCTCTCTTCTCCCCCAGATCCATTCCTCCTGTTTCTCTTTAAAAAAAAAAAAATCATTCCTTTCCAGGGATATTCTCTAAACTTGTCCTAACAAGTTACAATAAGACTAGGCACAAACCCTCATATCAAGGCTGGATGAGGAAACCCAGTAGGTCCTAAGCACAGGCAAAAGAATCAGAAACACCCCTTCTTCCACCCTTGGGAGTCCCACAAGAACACCAAGCTACACAAACCATAAGGTCCATGTAGGGCCCATGTTTCTCATTTCAGACTCTGTAAGTTCCTATGAGTCCTGCTTTGTTGATTCTGTAATCCTTGTTCTCAGGTGTCCTCTTCCCTTCTGGATCATGCAATACTTCCTTTACCTTTTCTGCAGGGTTCTCCTGCCTCCATCTAGTGTTTGGCTGTAGGTCTCTGCATCTTCTCCCATCAGTTTCTGGGTGATGCCTCTCTGATGACAATTGGGCAAGACACTGATCTATGAGTACAGCAGAATCCCATTAGGAATTACTCATTGACTATCTATCTATCTATCTATCTATCTATCTATCTATCTATCTATCTATCTATCTATCTATCTATCTATCGCCAGTCATGTTTGATTCTATCCTGGGTCTCTGAGCTGTCTTTCCTCTGGTTCCTAATCATTCAGACAGTGTCAGGAATGGGCTGTGCCTTGTGGTGTAGGCCTCAATTTGGACTAATTATTGGTTGGCCACTCCCACAAGTCCTGTGCCACCGTTACTCTAGAACATCTTACAAGGAAGACAGATTATAGACTGAAGATTTTGTGGCTGGGTTGATGTTCCAGTCCCAGTGCTAGGATCCTTGCCTGGTTATAGAAGATGGCCAGTTCAGGCTCATTTCCCCATTGCTGGTGGGAGTGCAAACTTGTACAGACACTATGGAAATCAATATGGCAGTTCCTCAAAAAATTGGGAATAAATGTACCTCAAGATCCAGCTATACCACCCTTGAACATATGCCCAAAGGACACTCTGTCGTGCCACAAGGACACTTGCTCAACTGTGCTCATTTGAGTTTTATTCATAATAACCAGAATCTGGAAACAACCTAGATGTCCCTCAACTGAAGAATGGATAAAGAAAATGTGGTACAAAAAACAATGGAGAATTACTCAGCTGTTAAAATAAATGACATCATGAAATGTGCAGGCAAATATGTATGTATAGCAGGGTCCTCGCTGTTGTTCCCTTTGGGGGCGGGGGCTAAGTGGGCGCAGAGTCAAACCACACAGACTTGTGGGGGAATGTCGAAACAACAAGCTCAGTTTATTCAGGAAGAGGCAAGTCTTATATATCCTCCACCCCACCCTGGGGGAGGTCTGATGAATATGCATCTGCTGGTATGACATAGCTGGCCCTCATTGGTCCGGGTCATCTCCAGATCATGTTTCAGCTGCTGTTGCTAAGACCATCAGGCAGACCCAGGCTGGCTCTCAGAAAGTATCTTTTTTACTTGTTTGGGCCTGATGGCCCACAAGCCTGTTAGGGATGAGTCATCCCACATGGATGGAACTAGAAAAGATCATCCTGAATGAGATAACCCAGACCCAAAAAGATAAACATGTTAAGTACTCACATATAAGCAGCAATTAGCTATTAAGTAAAGGATAATCATGCTACAATTCGTCGACCAGGGGTAAAGAACAAAGAGGGTTCGGGCAGAGGTGACACATGGTTCTCCTTGGGAAGGAGAAATAGAGTAGATTTTGCAGGAGGACTGAAAGCAGGTGGGGATGGGAACAGGCAGGCTCAGGCAAGGAAGGCGGGGACAGAAGGAGAGAGTACTGGGAGAGACACTGGAATTGGAGTGCATTTTGGAGTGGTGTAGAAACCCAATGCAATGGAAACTCCCCAGAATCTAAGAAAGTAACCCTAGCAAAGTCTCCCAGTAATGAGGGATACAGAGCCCAAACTGGCCATTTTCTATACTCATGCAAAGCTCCTAACAGTGGTCATGATTTTTTAACACAGCAATATTAACTCTAACCAGGACACTTAGTATTCTGTATCTTTTCAAACAGGTAATCAGAAACCATAGTAATAATGCTGTTTAATTAGAAAAACAATCAATTTAGGAAATAATCATACATTAAAGGCTTAATTTTAAAAATCAATCACCTTTGCTTACAAACTTCTTCACTTGTGTAAATAGCATATCTGTACTAGATTTTGCTATATGTACAATTCAAAAATACCAACATTACTTATTTAATTTTTTATATGTAATGCTCTTTATATATGAATATATATTATAGTAACATAACAAAATTTAGTATGGTCACTATAATTTGAAAAATCTACTAGTGGGAAAGTTGATATCAGCTACCCACTCAATACCTAATTTAAAAATGTATGGGAACTGGGACCAGCTAGATGACTTATTTGGTAAAGGTACCTACCTACCAGCAAAACTGATTTGATCATCTGATTCTGTGTGATGACCTATGACCTTCACAGGCATGCCATGGCACATGTACCCACACTCACATACCCTCCATACACATAAGCATACCATAGTGTAAGTATACACACAGAGACAGACACACACACATACTCACACACTAAATCATGTTATAGCACACCTCCACACAAAGCATGCTATTACATATGTGCTTTCACAATCATGCCACACACCCCCATAAACAAACCATAGCATAAGCATCCAAACACACACACACACACACACACACACACACACACACACCACTCATGCCATGGTACACAACTGCACACATACCACATACACATACAAGCATGCCATGGTACATGCATGAACATGAGTGTGCACATACACAGTCATATAAAAATTTTAGAAAATTAAGCTCTTAAAAAATTTCTATGGAATAAATGCATAAAATATATTTAATTATGAAAGTTAAAATTTAATGTGATACTTCACAACTTCAGTTCCAAATTCCAATTCCAACTGCATATAAGTTCATTTAGTTCTATGGACTTTGGATCTGATTGATTTTGATGTGTTTTGTCTTTATTTATTTGCAAGTTTTTAAATAATAAAGTTTATTTTAAAGTGTATGAAAACTCCTAGGCTCCCTAGATGCTTACAAACACTACTTGTTCTTCAGTGCTCACTGAGGCTCACCACCTTCCCTCTATGTAGCCTGTCCTGGTTCACATGAGTTACCAACACTGTTGATTCAAAGTTCCTCTGTTACATAGTCTACCAAAATGTTCCCTATTTACTAATTATTTTGAGTGTTTGTTTAATTCCTGAGGTGAAAACAAACAGGAATCTGCTTGAGGTCAGGTCATTTCTCTCTGTGGATCAGGAACTAGTAACCACAGCAATTATCCTTTGTGTTCCATATCCTGATATGTTCTGAACTCTGTGTAGCAGAAACATAAGGAAAAAATAGCATTCTGTACAAATTATTGCCAGGTAATAAAAAAATAGAGCTAAAATTAAACCAATCAAAAATCATAATTTCATATAAAAGAAATAAATTCTCTCTACATCTTTCATTTTATTAATTATCATATGTGGCAAAATTTAAAGAGAATTCATGTGTTTTAACTTACAATTAAACTGTAATACAAGGTGTAGTGTATGTATGTAGAAATTTTAAAAAGATAAGATATGTAAAACTTAATTTCCTTGTACAAAAGCTAAAATCATTTTCCTATATAAAAATTAATACTACCATACAAATTACTTTCCTTTTTAAAGACAATTTTAGTAAGTTAATGGACAACTAATGTACATGGCTTTTATTCATTTTCTTTATAGTTTATTATAAGACATTTCTGGTTGTATATTACATTTCTGGTTATATATTTTCACATATGTTTATTTATAAATTCAACAAACATTCCTTTCTTATTTCAATGGCAATGGAACAGTATACATTGTGTTTCATATTGTAGTTTTTTTCAACATTTTAGCATAGAGTTTAAGAATGAGTGCTGTGGGATGGTCTGTATGTCAAATTGCTCTGATTGGTCAATAAATAAAACACTGATTGGCCAGTGGCCAGGCAGGAAGTATAGGCGGGACTAACAGAGAGGAGAATTGAGAGAACAGGAAGCTGAGTAAGAGAGGCACTGCCAGCCGCCGCCATTACAAGCATCATCTGAAAATGCCGGTAAGCCACGAGCCACGTGACAGTTAGCAAGAAGCCTGCTATGGCCATACAGTTTGTAAGCAATATAAGTCTCTGTGTTTACTTGGTTGGGTCTGAGCAGCTGTGGGCCAGGCAGGCAAACTCTAGCTACATATGAGAGTGAGGAGGACTCCCGGTTCCCCAACTGTTTGCAGTTCCTGACACTCCCTAGGTGCACCTAGACTGGCATTTTGCTTCTACAGACTAACAACCTAAGGGCATTTCAGATCTCACTCAAGTTTAAGGAGGCAATTATATTCTACTCATGGTGATATTCAGAGGTTTAACTTAAATTTTAAAAGGGTGACTTATTTATTTTTAATTCTTTGAAAAAATATTGTAGGATCTTCCTCCTGATTGAAAAAGTTACTTGTTCAAACTTTTCTGTTGGTGCAGTTTATGAAAACAAATAGGATACAGGTACACAGAGAAATTTAAATACAAATATTCAAGTAGTATTAAGGAACCTACTCTATTCTCACTAGTCTTTATTAGTTATGAATCATGAATTAATCCAATCTTGCCATCATACCAAAGTTCAATAACATAAATAAATAAACAAAGAAAAAAAATAAAACTCAAGTGCATTGGAGAAACCTCATTTATCTTTTCAATTCTCCCTGCTTTCCCCCCTCTTCTTACCTACAAGAATTATAGAAAAATTCATATCACAGTGTGGTGCCGTGATATGTATAAAAGCCCTTGACAGGCATTTCCCCTCAGCAGTCTTCCTGCTGACCAGCTTCTAAGTCTCTTTGACCCCATTCTCCTCAGGTAGCTGCTTGCTAGATGTTTACTGATTAATTTGCATCAAATGTTCTCCTAGCAACCAACACTAGGATGGGATTAGGTATTTTTGTAAAAGACTGTTTTCTGTAAAAACCGCTTAGACTTTCTAAACACCATAAACTCAATTTAAGCAAAGCTATGATATGACTTCCACACAAGTTTAAAAGAGAGTTTAGTCCATTGCCTTTTTCTTCTTGTTGGTTTTACATGAAGAAAACCTGTCTCTTCTTTTCTATTTAAAAATTTGCATTTGGGGACAGCTATCTATTTGATGACAATACAGGAATACATATTACATATTGTGAATAAATCCACAGTGGGTCCATGTTCTCAGTACTCTTGGCACAAAGCAGGAAATAAATACATCTGGGTCCTAATGGTCCGTTCAATCATAAACAGAAGGCAGGAAACTTCCCCAGAAAACATGCTATTAATTTTCATTTCCTGAACAAAATAATTCAAAACTCAAAGTTTCAGTGAAGATTTACTTTACTGAAAAGTTTATATTTTCTCTGGATTTCTCAAAAAAAATATTACTTTGTTACAAATTGTGCTGTAAACCTCAGTAACAATGTATAGTATGAAAGAAATAAGTGATGGACAGAGCAAAGCAGAGGGAAAATATATAAATAAGTATCCTTAATGATATCACACAAACTGTCCGGCAGTAAATGGTAACTGTCTTCACAGGCCCTTGAAACAAGATGAAGGAATATATTGCATTATGCTCCATTAAGATTTTAATCTTGCAGGGAACAATAATAGCAGGCAAGAAAGTTAAGATATTTTAGTAAGATCAATAACAGTTATTAAGTTTTCAAGTTATTAAGTTTAAAAGTGATAATGTTGAGGCAGCAAACCATTTTACAATTTCAAAAATAATCTAAGATTCAAAAATAAAAACCTATAGTTTAATCATTTGGTGAAGTTAATAGATTTTTTTCCCCCAAAGGAAAAGATAAAGCAGAAGTTTTTTCAAATAAAAATTCATTAGCAATTCCACTTCGCTGCTTCTCATACCTTGAATCCAAGGAGACTCATTTTGATACGTCCCCTTTTCCACTACAATTTACTGTTTTCTACGGGATGGTTCTAAATCTCACATGTGCTTTAAGTAGTCTTAAATTTAAATACTACTACTTCAAGTTTCAAGAAGCTTAACTTGTTTCAAGAAACAGGAAGTTTCACCGAAGCTTGACAATGTATTGGAAATCTAAATCTCTTACCATGTTGACAGATGACGGTGATCTGGCCATGGTGATGTAGGCCTGTAACCTCAGCCACTCGAGATGCTGAAGCAGGAGGATCACCACTGAGACTCTGACTGAAAATAAAAAGTAGAAAGTGGGCCAGGGATGTAGTTCAGTGGTAGAGTACCTGCTTATCATGTACCAAGCCATAGTTAGATTTAATTTCCAGTAATGTAAAAATAAAAATAACAAAGATAGACAATGGCAAAGCAAACAGTTTTCATTTGGTAGAGACCTGGAGACCAATATTTACTGAAAATCTGCTCAATGCTACAAGTCTGACAAACTTTTTAATAGAACAGGTCCTAAAATCCTTCCCACAATTAAGACAGGAATTATCATTTTTACAACTGACATACAGAAATGTTACATTTCTTTCCAAAGGTAAAAGAATAAGGCAAACCCCAAATTGAAGTCCATGGCTGAAGAGCTATTAAATTAGATGCTTTGGAAAAACATGTAAAACCATCTACTCTAATCATTCTCCATCCTCCTGGGCCTCCTTTCAAAAGGCCCAGGCTTTACTATCCATTCACTCAGACTCATCATAACCTTTAAAATTGCTATTTTTACTTTTTAAAAGATTTACTTTTATTTTGTAAGTATGAATGTCTTGCCTGCATGTATGTAAGTACACTTCCCTCATGTCTGGTGCTCACAGGCAGTGCTGTGTACCTTGAACTGAAGTTACCAATGGTCATAAGAAGCCATAGGGCACTGGGAACCAAACCCAGGTCCGCTTCAAGAACACCATGTGCTCTTAACTGCTGAGTTCTCTCTCCAGCACCAGAAATCACTACATTCTATTTTCTGATGGCTTACCAAAATGCTGACCATTTCAGACTCAGATTACAAAAGATTAAAGAAATCAAAATTGAAATATGAGACAATAATAATGAACTGCAAATGCTTAATTTAGGTAGGGAATAATAAAATATAATTTGAGTATAGAAAGTGATACTGCGTGTGTGTTTGTAGGTATTAAAGAGATTCTTCTTCTTCTCTCTCTCTCCTCCTCTCTCCCCTTTCCCCTTTCTCCCGTCCATATCATCTCCCTCTTTTCTCCCACCTCTCCTTCCCTCTCTCCCCTCCCTTCTTCCCTCTCTCCTCATCTGATTGTGTTGACTTGGCTGGCCTTGAAATCAAAGTGCCAAGCCTCTCTTTGTCTCCTAAGCTCTTGGAATTAAAGGCTAGCACCACCTTGCCATGTACCCACCTTTCCCTTCTCTTTATGTTCCTACTTACCTAATCCCATGCTTACAAATTTCTGTGTATGATAAGCTTTGTGCTAATGAGATTTGATGGATGGATGTCACTACTCTATCCATGAACCTATCCAGATCAATCCTTTGTGTTAAGGCACTGACTCTTGTTTAAACCGTGGATATATTTATGTATAATGAGTAAGAACACATGGAAAGGGAGAAACCTGATATTACAGTGCTAGAATTTTTCTCTCTCTAAGGTAGCATCTGAGATTGTGATAGCAGTATATTTGGTTAGCAGAGTTTGGGAAATTCTGCTGGTATAAACAAATATTCAGTAATGTCAGCTACAGTTTGAAAAGGCACATCTTTAAAAGATATAAGCTTGATTGACCTAAGAAGCAAGCTAGTGTACTATCCTAATATCTGACAATATAGACTTCCAACCAAAATTAATCAAAAGAGTTGGAGAAGTGCATTCCATATTCATCAAAGGAAAAATCCACCAGGATGAGGTATCATCCAGCAACTGGTGAAGGCAGGTGCAGAGACCCACAGCCAAACACTAGCTGGAGTTGGGGAATCCTACAGAGGAGAAGGAGAAAGGAGTGTAGGAGCCAGAGGGATCAAGGACACCACAGCAAGGCTCACACAATCAACTAAACTGGGCTCACAGGGATTCACAGAGAATGAACAGACAACCAGGGAGCCTGCATGGGACTAGCCTAGGCACTCTGCATATATAACTGTTATAGTTGCCAATTCCATAGTTTGGTCTTCTTTGGGGACGCCTAACAGTGGAAAGAAGGGCTGTCCCTGACTCCTTTACTAGCTTTTGGGACCTTACTCCTCATACTGGGTCATCTTGCCCAGCCTTAATACATGGGGAGGTGCTTAGTCTTATTGCAACTTGATATGTCATGTTTGTTGTTGTTGTTGTTTGTTTTGATACTCATGGGAGACATACTCTTTCCTGGATGGAGACTGAAGAGGAGGAGATTGGGGGGTGGGAGCAGGGGCAATGTGGGGGAGGAACTGGGAAGGGAGGATGGGGAGAGCTGCGGCTGGGGAGTAAAACAAATAGATGACTGAAAAATAAATACAAATTAAAAAAGAAAGTCATGCAAAAGAAAAAGAAATATAAGCTTCATGCCTACTTTTAAAACATTGTGAGAAAATAACAGATGAAGCACCTATGAAAAGACAAAATCCTGATTTTTAACATTAGTATATATGCTATTTGCATTAAAAAAGGCAAAATTGGAAGCAAAAGCTTTATGGTCATCTATACGATACTCTTTCTCAAGGAATGACTGGCCAGGTTTTGGGGGTGCATGCCTATAATTCCAGCACTTGGGAGGCAAAGGCAGGTGGATCTCTGAGTTCCAGGCCAGCATGGTCTACAGAGCAAGTTCCAGGACAGCTAGAGCTGTTACAGGTAGAAACCCTGTCTCAAAAAAGAAGCAGAAGGAGAAGAAAGAAAAGAAAATAGAAGAAAGGAAAAGATATAAAATATGTAACTGGAAATGACATCTAGGAGGTCATAGTAAGGTAGTAAGAGGAGTGAGACAAGCTAGGTTGCAGAAAAGTACAACGCAATACCAAGAGCTTGAAAATACAGCTGAGCTAGAGAAAACAAAGCCGGAACCTTGACCTTGGCTGATTTTTAACATGCAAAAGAGAGAACTAAGGCTCCGTGGTAAGCCCAAGTAGTGAGGAACCAGTCAGCTAGAAAAATAACTCTCTTCAAAGCAAGCATCTGCGACTGTCCTCAACCCATCAGCACAATCGTTCAATGATTCTATCAGAAATTCTGTAACTGTTTGACTAGATCTATTTAGAAACACATTAAAATATTTACATCAATTTCTCCTTCTAATCCCTCATTTTCATAGTTATATATAATTATATCAGGAATCTTATGGGAAAAAGGTGTTCTGTTGGTGGTTTGTATACCCTTACCTTAATTCTTTATTTTTCCTAAAATGGTGTAAAATTATCATGGGGAAAAGGTAGCAACTGTATCCAAAATGTTAAACTTTAAGGACTTTTTATTCATTGTCTTTAAAAAATAAGAAGAAAACCTTTGCCTTTGTCCCTATTGTACCTTCCATCTCTCTAAATTTTTTTCTCTTTCAAATCACTGTTAAGCCTTCCATAGCCAATGAATCCATGCGACACTGGGTAGGGCAGGGCATCTTTTTTTTTTACTGTCCCTGAAAGGACTGACTGATCCAAAGAAGTTTCCTGCTTCTGAAAGCATGCTGACCTAGCAAACTAGATGGTGGGCCACCATTAAAGCTGGGTGGCCAAGACCTTTCCAAATGTACCAAGTGAAGAAGCACTTTCATGTTTCCTTAAGAGAACACGAATGCCTTGGCAAGCCCACCAGCTCCTGTGTCTGTCAACTATATGGAATTGGTGTTGCTTTCTCTATCTCAACAGCTGTCGAGACACAAGAAAGTAACACATACAGGAGGCTAATAAATGAGAGGTGTGGTTTAGAAAACTCTAAATGTATACACAATTTAGAAAACTGAAGAAAGGTGTTCCTATAGAAGTAGCTATGATGTATGGCAAAAACTCAACAAGAATTAAAAGTGAGATCACTCAAAAAGATTATTATTAAACATACACATACACACACATGCATACACACGTACATACACACACATCTAAGTACAATTTTTCGATAAGAAAAGAATGGGGATTAGTACATGATAAAATGGTGAATAATGTACTTAACAACATAGCTTCATATAGGAAAGAATCATCTAACATAAGGCCACATGAGTAGCAAACCCCAAAAAGATGACATCAAATACTAGTAAGACAGGAGAAAGAGGGGCAAACATGAAGCTAGAGAGCAGGTTAACAGTCTTTATTAAAAATTAAATGTGAATATCAATGTCATTAACCAACCTTACTTCTGAATGTATCAGAACAATGGGATACAGCTGTCCAGTGTGTGTGTTAGCAACACATGGTGGGGTATCATTCATATTGGGAAGGAAGAATGCATGCTATGAACTTCTCTAAGGATTGCAGATATCTTAAGTTCAAATAAATGCTGTAACATTTATAACCAAGTAAAAGAATGAACAGAAGGGAAACCTTTAAAAATCACATAACTCATGTAGTTATTAAGATAGAAGGCCATGTAATTTCTAAATGAAAGGATGAAATGTTAGGAATACTTTACAGATATTCTCTGTCTTCAGTGAAAGTCATCTATGATGTTTGTGAATCCCTAAAAACGTATAGAGGTTAAAAACAACCAGATATGCATAAATTTGTTGTTTTCTTATATTGTTTCTTTAATAATTCTGTCTTGATCATCAGTGAGAATTATTCCCTGACCTCTCATAATTCATTATTCTGTATCCAGAAAAAAAAATGGCTGTTTCCATCTGTTCTGTTTAGAGTGAGCAATACTTGGTTAAGTTCATGAATAATAATGAGTATGCATGTCCCGGTAGGTGCTTCACCAAATTTTGGTTTATAAATTTGTCCAGGATCAGAGCCTTGACAGAAGGGTCTGTGCATATTTATTTTATTTTACAAGTGATGTGGGAATGCTGACTTGTCCCTCTCTGCGTTTAGTCCATATTCTTGCTTTATAAAGGAAGCTTTCTGCCACAGCGGAATAGGGTTGTGTTTCAGAAAATTCTCCCTTTAAGTCCAAACATGAGATAACTCCAGGAAGTGAGCGTGGCAGAGTTTACAGAACTGGTTTTTCATCGAGGACTTAGTTGAATCAGCTTTTTAGATGCCTTTCAGATTTTTAACAGAAGCAAAGAAAAAGCATTCTTCCAGCACCAGGAAAGCAGTTTACCACAGATAATTGTCTCATTTCATTTGCATTCCAATACATACCAAACTAAAAAAACAAACAAAAAAATCACAGTTCTCAAGAGGTGAACTCTATGGAAGTTTTTCTATCAAGTAACAGTGACAAGAGACAAGAGAGACAGAAAGGACAAAGGGCAGGCCTGGGAGGAAGGCTCACAGGTAGGCTGCAAACTCCCAAGTTCAAGTTAGAAAATTGTTTCTTCTTAAGTCCCAACTCCTCTTCAGGCAGGAAAAAGAAAAAAAAAAGAGTTAGAAAAATTCCAGACAGGCTAAGAAATCAGCCGACAAACCTCATTATTGATGGCGTCAGGTGGTAGATCAATGCTGGAGGAAAATCAATGGTAAAAATATTTTTAGTGGTGCATACAGATGAATCGCCTCAGCAGTAATTCTTCATGGAAACCACAAAGGTCTGCAGCCACCCTGAGAGCCACTGTTTCCTAGGAGGCAAGAACTTACCTGTGTTTTCCAGATACCAATTATCCCTGTGCTTTTTCTGTTTTGTAGAATCTGTAACTATTTGCTGCAAAAAGCCAAGGTAAGGCAAGGTGGTGGGAAAGAAGTTAGAGAGAAAGGAAAGCAGGGAAGGAATGAAACAAGGCAGACTTAAACATTCCACTGACATTGAAATGCATTTTTTTTTGTATAAAACATTTAAAGGCTATCTGTTATCCATGTGCACTCATTTAATAAATTTAAAGACTGAAAGAAAATGTTGGAAAGCATAGATAAAATGAAAAAAAATGTCAATTTCTAATTCAAAGAGAGTATGTGAAATGATTGAAACTGTTTCAAAAGCTGAAGTTCTAGAATGAAAATGAAGTATAAAGATGTTTGTTTAGAATACATTAAGGATAGTGGCATGATTTCATAGAACCAATCCGGTTTAGCAACTCCAATATAATCAACCAATCAGATTGAAATACTTTCCTGTCCCAGCTGAATACTCAGAACAAGTATCTAGGAATAAAACAAAGGAACAAAACCCCCAAAGCTTATTCCTGGGTGAAGTTCAGAGCTCAAGGAAGAGCATCACCAGTCTTGGGTTTTACTCCCTTTGAAGAGAAAGTGGTGACTTGAGTTATGATGAGAGCCTCAGAACTGAGGTCTGCCCTTTCAAGACAGGCAAAGCTGTTCAGTAGTAAACAGATGCAGACTATGACCTGCAACTGTTGCCTCCTCATCAGGATAAAAACTATACATTCCGTGCGGACCTAGGTGATGAAGTGGAGAACCAACATTTGCTCCCAGACATCATTTGCCTTGATAGAACAAGTCAGTTTCTCCAGGAGTACCTCCATTTGCAAATCTCCTAACTGCCACTTTGTGTGTTGTATTGGAGCCTGTTTTCATGCCCTGAATTGCAGTAAAACAGTAAAAGTTGATCTTCAGGTTGTGAAGGACAACCAGATTCTTCTATGGACAAAGTTAGGAGAATTGGACTAGAGATGGCTAGTGCTGAAAACATATCAAAGTGAGCCTGAGCTGGGATAGTAAGGCGTAGGAAACAGAGGTATAAGGATAGAGAGAGCCTTGTTCTTCCTCCGGTACTCACACTCAAGTGACCTCATGCAGACACTCCAGGCACTACTCATTATAGTTTTCCCAGAACATTTCTCCTTATCTCTTCTTTTGGATCCACTATCCAACCTGAAGTCATTTCTAGCAACATTATAACCAACCACTCCAATACAGTTTGCACCTCACACAATGTGTCTAGTCTCTCAGCTTTCCCAGTGATGCTTTTTAAAGCAAGAAACCAGATCATGTCATTCTATGTTTTAATTGAAATCAAATTCTACAAATGTCTCCTACGGTCCTCCTTTCCTTCACACCATTCCTCTGCCTTCCTTTATACCTTTGCTCCTCTGCTTACTTGATTTCTGGCTTCTTGTTGCACTTTGACCCCATTGGGCACACCATTACACTTACTGTCCTCACTAGACATCCACATGAAAGTCTTAATCCTTCAAGTAATCCACACATCATTTTCAACCAATAGTCTCTTAAGCCATTATAGCCTAAATTTCATCACATTCTTCAGCATTTCTTATATCTATTTCTTGATTCTTATTTTTAGATAAACATGTAAACATTCATCATCATCTACACTTGTGTACGAGGTTGGGAGTTATTGGTATTGGTTCACTTTTTGTTTTCATATTGTCTGCCACCTCACACTTGGATGGAAATTCTGTGAGGCTGAGGTATTGTACCTTGTTTAATGCTGTGTTCCCAGGGCCTTCAAGCATCCACAGGGCACTGTCATTTAACACTGTATTGTTTTTATATATTTGTAAATCTTTTTTCTCCTTTATTCCCTTGTTCCTTCATTCCTTCTTCCCCCTAGTACTGGAATGACCCTAATGTCCAGAATCTCATATGTTAGGCAAGTTTATCCCAAGCATAAACTTCATTTGCAAGATATTAAAAATTCATTTGCAAAGCATTAAAAGTTCTTCATAATGTGTCTTTGACTGATACTTCCACACTTATTGTTTTCCTTTCTTCTCTGGTGTTCTTCAATATAGATAATCTGTCTATTCATTATTTCTTTAAAACAGTAGATATTTTCATGTCTCAATCTCTTGTTCATTCTACTCCTATCTTGGATGTCACTTGGTATCTCATCCTCACTCTTTCCATGCAAATTCCTGAATCTCCCTACTATCTAAACTTTGGTGTTTTTCCCTCTGTGGGATGATCTCTGACTCTATAGGCACAATTAATTAACACTCACTCAATTTCCCTGAGGAGATTATACATCTCTTTTTATTATATATATATATATATCTTTTAAAATAATCAATTTGTATCAATACTGTTTATACACTTTGCACAGCATATAGTGTTTAATGCATAATAAATATTTGTTAAATAATAATATCTTTCTATTTTAAGAACAATATATAATAATTTATCAGCAGTTTCTTACCAGCTAAACTATGATAACACTTGTTTTGTTAATGATAATTAACACAGAGTATCTTATACATCTTGTACATTGTTCCAAACACTTTAGAAATATAATTTCATAGAATTACTCCAAGGGCTTTCTCTATAAGTATTAAGCATCTGGTCAGATATTAGAGATGAGTAAGCAGCCATGCACAAAGGTATGCTTTTGGAAAAGTACTCTTGACCAAGTTATAAAATCTCCCAGGTGACTGATTTATTCATAAAGCACATGCAAAGTAGGAAGCTGTCCAAACACATAACATCCTTTTCTTTCTAAATATTATAGTTGAATTTACCTTTATATTTTATATAAATCCCATTAGATTAAAGGATACTAGACTAAAGTATAGCCCATTAGAATATTTGAATGACCACATATGACTACAAGTTTGCAAATACTGAGACTTCACCAGTAAAAAACAATGAATCATCAAAGAACAGAAGAGTTATCATATGAACAGGAAACCTTCACAGAAGGGAGGTTTCTACACCCTGCACAAAAAGAAAGAAATTATAGTAGAATACCTGTCTAAGCCTCATATCCTTCACTAGCTCCACCACTTTACTAACAGCAAATAATCTTTAGAGATGAAGGCTTAAAAACAGATGTTAACAGAAGCAGGTGAATCCAGGTGATATTGTGTAAGGACTAATCCCCTAAGAAAGTTTTTAAATGGGCCACAGTTTATCTCTAGAAAAAGAAATAAAGACTGCTAGGAGAAGGAGAATTAATGCTTCCCACATACTAGTCCCCTCATTGATTGTCCAAGCCAGAGTGGTCAGCCTTGAAACCATGTACACACCACCAACAAAAATGGACTCAGCAGGTTGTATTGATATATATATTTGTGCATGCATACATACACATGAATATGTATATAACACTAATAATCAAATAAAAAGAGATTACCAGTTTGAGGGTTGGGAGGATATGGGAGATGTTTGAGGGAGAGTTGTCTGTGAGGAACTGGAGAGAGGAAATGATCCCCTTGAAGGAATGTAATTCTGTTTCAATTAAAACATATTACAAAAATAAATTTACTGAATCAATATGAAAACCAAGAAATATATAATACTATATATAAAACTAAAAAAGAAAGTTGTGAAGTAAAAGGAAAATATGATTAGGCTTTTTTGAGTAATTAAATTATAATTTGAAGACTGGCGGTGGTGGCGCATGCCTTTAATCCCAGCACTCGGGAGCCAGAGCCAGGCGGATCTCTGTGAGTTCAAGGCCAGCCTGGGCTACCAAGTGAGTTCCAGGAAAGGCGCAAAGCTACACAGAGAAACCCTGTCTCAAAAAACCAAATATGTATATAATTTGAGATTTTATGAAGTTTTGAAAGACAGAAAACTACTTCTTAAGAACTAACTGAGAATTTTGGCTTACAGTTTGGTAGGTGTCTTAGTTAAGGTTTCTAGTGCTGTGAAGAGACACCATGACCATGGCAACTCTTATAAGGAAAACATTTAATTGGTGTGGCTAGCTTGCAGTTCAGAGGTCCAGTCCATTATCATTATGGTTGGGAACATGGTGGTGTGCAGGCAGACATGGTGCTGGCTACATCTTGATCAGAAGGCAACAGGACATAGCTTCAGTGTCACACTAAGTGAAGCTTAAGCAAAAGAGACCACAAAGCCCACCCCCACAGTGACACACTTCCTCCAACAAGGCAACACCTCCTTCAACAAGGCCACACCTCCTAATGGAGTGCCACTCCATTGGGGGGCCATTTTCTTTCAAGCTATCACAGCATGTAAAAATTTAGGTCTCACCACTTAATCCTAAGAATGCAAAATTTCATGAGCTGAAACAACCAATTATGCTTTTGACTTCTACTAGAAAAGTGTAGCTATAGGAAAACAACACCCTCCAAATTGGAGTGGCAATTAGATGAACGCACAGAACCACAGTACACCAAAGTAGACAACTACAGATAAAACCCTCTCCAGGAACCAGTGTCAGGACTGCAAAGTTTCAACTGGAATTAAAGTAGTTGAGGTTCTGGCTGATGGAGAAGTCTGAGATACAATCCTCAAGGAACTCTATCACAAGTCTATAAGGTTTGCCTCCAGAAGCTCCAGATTTTCACAGAGAATACTACAAAATATTCTTAAGTGCTTCTACCTGGGGAGGAAAAGTACAACCATTTTGAAATGCATAACATAATTTTTCTAAGTCTAATCTTTACAAGAAACTACATTCCCAGAGTCTACAAAAGTATTTTCTTTTTATTTGATTTTCTTATTTAGAACTTAATCAGCTGGAGGAGAGGAATAGTCAACTTAAGACATTCTCATCATCCTGCCCACATATGAAAAAAGATAGGGGTGTGTGTGGCAGTTTGAATGTAATTGGCCCCCATAAGTTCATAGGGAGTGGCACTATTAGGAGGTATGACTTTTTTGGTGTAGGTGTGATTTTGTTGGAGAAAGTGTGTGTCTGTGGGGGTGGGCTTCAAGGTCTCATATATGCTCAAGCCATGCCCGGAGTCTCAGACCACTCCCTGCTGTCTGAATATCAAGATGTAGAACTCTCAGCTCCTTCTCCAGCACCACATCACCTGCACAGCACCATGTCCCACCATGATGGTAATGGACTGAACCTCTGAACTGTAAGCCATCCTTAATTAAATGTTTTTCTTTATAAGAGTTGCTATGGTTATTGTGTCTTCACATCAACAGAAACCCTAACTAATACAGTGTGTGAATTTAAGTTCATGATCGCCAAAACACAGAGTCTAAACCATAGAACTACAGAACACTTTCCACCCACCCACACCTAAGATCACATTGTTCAAGGTCTGTGTACTGTAGCTGCTTTTACCTCTAGATCATGTCTGGATACCCAACACAGGCAAAACAGAAAGACAAAGAATCCAAGTCACAGGATTCCCTTTAAGTACACATCTCAGGTGGCCCAAAGATCTCCCATTAGGCTCCATTCATTAAATTTTCCTCCATTTCATAGTGTCACAGCTTGTGAACTGAACCTTTAACAATTGGGCCTTTAAGGAATATTCCTCCAACATTAATGGCAGGAAATGATATAGATCAGAGACTCCAATCTACATACAGAAATTAAAAGTATCAAAAACCATACCCAACAACAACAACCAAGAAGGGATAGGGATGTACATCAGTGGCCACACACTTGCCTAGTACAAGCAATGCTCTGAATGGAACACTCAATACTGAAAGAAATAAGGTATGAGACTTGTTCCCAATTGACCTCACAGAAAACAATTTCTGAAATATGATGAGAGAAAAATGCTACAGGAAACAAGAGAGAAGAATTAGCATTATTTTATTTTTTCAAGGCACTTATACTACCTAAGATCCAGTATAGTATTCTTTGAAAATAAACTTGGATAGTAGCAAATCTGTAATATATTGTAAGGTCTGTGGAATATACTAAAGAGATTAAAAATTTTATATACTTGATATGCTAAGAAAGGAAATAAATGAATCTTTCAAAATGTTTAACTAATACTGCAAAAGAACCAAGCATGATGACATGTCAGTAATCTCATCAGATGGTTGGAGTCAGGAGGACCATGAGTTTGAGGCCAGAGTGGGCTACATCATGAGACTCTGTCTCAAGAAAACAAAATAACAACTGCAATCAATCAGTCTATCAATAAACACTAATAACACAATAAATAGTGGAAGAAAAACTGGAGCAAATAAGAAAGTCAGTGACTAGAGAACAGTATCAGATGTGTTAGATATTAATCATTTTAATATTAATGGTATAAACACAGTGAATAAATAGAGACTCAGAGCAGATAAAGATATAAGACCCAACTCTATATTTTCTAGAAGAACCACACTTCAAACATCTTTTGAAATTATAATTTAAAGATGAGTGAGATCACCCAACAGCAAAAACTCCACATTTGAGTGGCACCCCTGGAGCACATGTGCTCACATAATAGAGAAATCTGGCTCCAGCAAGCTGTCCTATGATTCTGCAAGGTATGCCACTGTATGTGAACTACTGTGCGTGCACACAGAGAGAGAGAGAGAGAGAGAGAGAGAGAGAGAGAGAGAGAGAGAGAGAGAGAGAGGGAGAGAGAGAGAGAGAGAGAGAGAGAGAGAGAGAGAGAGAGAGAGAAAGTGATAGACAAGCTGGGAGAATAGGTAAGTCCACTTATAGTTGAGGAATACATCACTGTTAGAAATTAAGACTGAGAAGATATGAATAAGTAGGCTGAGTGTAATATCATCAATGCTGTGGGATGGTCTGCATGTCAAACATGTTGCTTATTGGCCAATAAATAAAACACTGATTGGCCAGTGGTCAGGCAGGAAGAAGTATAGGCGGGACAAGGAGGAGAGAATTCTGGGAAGTGGAAGGCTGAGGAGACATTGCCAGCCGCTGCCATGACAAACAGCATGTAAAGATGCCGGTAAGCCACGAGCCATATGGCAAGGTATAGATTTATAGAAATGGATTAATTTAAGATATAAGGACAGTTAGCAAGAAGCCTGCCACGGCCATACAGTTTGTAAGCAATATAAGTCTCTGTGTTTACTTGGTTAAGTCTGAGCGGCTATGGGACTGGTGGGTGGCAGAGATTTGTCCTGACTGTGGGCCAGGCAGGAAAAGTCTAGCTACAAATGGCGCCCAACGTGTTGGCAAGAGTTTCCACCTAAAACCTGAGAAAAAAGATACTAAAACGGAGCTAAAAACAGTTCCTAGTTGTCTCTTTCAAGTTAGTGGCAGCCTGTGTGTTTGAGTCACTATGGCGGGTTCCTGGCGTGTGCGCTGGACCTGCAGTATGGCGGGAATGAGGCATCTGCCAGTGGCACATTAAACTGCATGGTGGATTTAGCCTTTGCTAGAACAAAACAAAAAACGAGGTTTCTGGGCTACACGCTGCTTTGATAGAAGCATAGACCCACGAAGGCTCCCAGAGCTGGTGGTAAAAGTATCACCGCCATGTTGGGAAGCTGAGGTGGGCGGAGCCAGCAGCCATAGTGCCGTTTCAGTTTTAGAATGCTGCAGTTTAAAGCAATAGGCTCAAGGTAATATAAAAAATAAGCCACGTAAAGATGGCTACCACACAGAGAATCTGGATTATGTTCTCTTTGATATTCGTAACTGAAGAAAAACATTTGATTGCAAAAGCTGTTGAGTTATGCCAAAATGTATATTTTAAAGGTACCTTGACTTCAAATTTTGGATGTAAGGATATGTTGCTTTGGAAAGGAAGCTCTGCTTTTGTTTCCACAGAAAGCCAGAGGCTATGGATTTGTTCCAGATTAAGATACATCAGGTTTGACCAGCCAAGACCCCCTGAAAGGTCTCCGGTGACACCATGGCCCAGATGATCCAACATCCAGAACAGTTTGAAGGCAACTGGCTCAGACAATACAGCCTCATGGACTACTCCATAATCCTAAAATTTTCTTTGTGTCCCCATAAGATACAGCGCCCCCCTCCAGCAGGAAGTAGTAAGAGAAGCTACGCCCAAATTCCCAAATTATATGTAATTTTACTATGTTAATGTTAAAATCTTCCTTTTTGAAAAAAAAAAGAAAAGGGGAAGTGCTGTGGGATGGTCTGTATGTCAAACATGTTGCTTATTGGTCAATGAATAAAACACTGATTGGCCAGTGGTCAGGCAGGAAGAAGTATAGGCGGGACAAGGAGGAGAGAATTCTGGGAAGTGGAAGGCTGAGGAGACATTGCCAGCCGCCGCCATGACAAACAGCATGTAAAGATGCCGGTAAGCCACGAGCCATATGGCAAGGTATAGATTTATAGAAATGGATTAATTTAAGATATAAGGACAGTTAGCAAGAAGCCTGCCACGGCCATACAGTTTGTAAGCAATATAAGTCTCTGTGTTTACTTGGTTGGGTCTGAGCGGCTGTGGGACTGGTGGGTGGCAGAGATTTGTCCTGACTGTGGGCCAGGCAGGAAAAGTCTAGCTACACATCAACCTTATGTAATCGACATCTGTAAATTATTTCATCCAACAGCAGCATATTACATTACACATTCTTAAGATTACAGTGGGATAGTCACCAAGAATTACCATGTTCTTGGTTTAAAATTGTGCAATATTTGCTCTCAGATGGGAATGGAATTAAGATTACAATAAATTCAAGGTAAGAATATTTTAATTTTGTGGAGTATATGGAAATGTCTTCTACTATGCCTGTACCATTTTTATCCTCCATTTTTGAGATTTTCCATTGTTCTTCTAAGTTTATAAACATGAAAATATGCTGTAACCTGTGATCTCAAAGAATTACAGACAAATAGCAATGGTTTATAACTATGCACCTATTTAGGTGGCCCAATTGTAAATTATTAACAGCATGAAATAATCACAATGACCTTTACCAAAAAAATAAAACTAAGTAAAGCTTCTATTGACACAGAAGTCTGCACACTTTTGCCCCAATTACCAAGTTTGGAAATAATAAAATTGTTATTTGAGAGATAAATACCAAAATAACTCGTGGCACACACAGAGATTAGAATACTATTTAACACTAAGAACTGTGCTATCAAGCCATGAGGTGTGTAAAAATATTGAATGTATGATAAGTGAAGGAAGTCAGTACTAAAACTGGGAAAATACGTTGCATGAAATTCCAAATATACAATATTCCAGAAAAGGCAACATTCTGGAAGTAACTATTATACAAGTGTTTATCACGAGTGGCAACACAAAGGAATTAGAGTAGCAGACTGCCGTTATGTACTGTTATGATAGATTTTTGACATATATTTGTTCAAACCACAGAATGGACTATGCAGAATGAATGCCAATGTATTTTTTCTTTTATTGAAAACAGATTTTTTTCATATAATACATCCTGCTTATGAATTTCCATCCATCTGCTCCTCCCAGTTCTTCCCCGCCTCCTTTCCCACTGGATCCACCCCTTTCTGTCTCCCATTAGATAGCAAACAGGTTTCTAAGTGAAAAAATAAAATAAAAGATAATATAGTAAGATCACACATACACATAAACACACATGTGCATCACATCACACACTGGAATAGGACAAAACAGCAACTTAAAAAAAGAGAGAGAGAAGATGAAAAAAGCCTCCCCCCCAAAGGGCACAAAAAACAGACATAGACACAGAGACTCACTCAATCACAAACTCAGGAATATTATAAAAATAAAACAATCAGAAGCCAAAATACATATTCAAGGCACCTGTAGGATAAAACAATAAAAATTTTAAAAAAGGATTAAAAAATACTCTGATATAAAATTATGAGACAAGGAACTTCAAAATAAGCCATTGAGTTCATTTTCATATCCACTTCTCCTTTCAGTTCTAGGAGCTCAACTGGTGCAGACCTGTGCAGGCCCTGTGCTTCCTGCCTCAGTCTCTTGAACTCATGTGTGCATCAGTCCTGTTGTGTTTAGAAAGCCTTGTCTCTTCTACAGAGTTCTCTGAGCCTTGTAGGTAGGGACTTTGTGGATAAATGCTAGTTAGGACTGAGTGTTCCAAGGTATCTTACTCTGTGTAATGTCTGCCTGTAGGTCTCTGAATTTGTCCCTATCTGCTGCAGGAGGAAGCATCTCTGATGCTGCCCGAGCAAGACACTCATCTAGTAATGTAGCTGAACACCAATAGGAGTCATTGCTAAGTTTCTTTAGTAGACCAGTAAAATTTAGTTTTTACTCTAGGTCCCTGGTCTATCTAGTCTCACGTTCTTGATCATACAGGCAGCTTCCTGTTCGGGTTCCATCTTTGTGAAGTGGGCCTTAAGTCAGATCAGATATTGTTTGCTTACTCCCAAAAGCTTTGGGCCACCATTGCACTAGAATATCTTGCAAGAAGGACACTATTATAGATCAAAGTCTTCAAAGCTGAGATGGTGTTTATGTTTCCTCTTTGGTAGTGCGCAGAGTATCTTCAGGTACTAGGAACACCAGCCAGTATGGTTGAAGGCTCTATGTGGGTACTAGCTCAACTTCTCTGTGCTCAATAAGTTGTGTAGGTGTTGTCTTCAAAAATAAGGCTTTACCTTCAGTTTGCAGAAGGCAGCCTATAGCCTTGGCAACAGACTAGGTTGTAGTTGTGGCTTAGTTAGGGTTTCTATTGCTGTGAAGAGATACTATGACCACAGCAACTCTTATAAAAGAAAACATTTCATTGGACTAGCTAGCTTACAGTTCAGAAGTTTAGTCCATTATCATCATGGTGAAAGCAAGGCAGCATGCAGGCAGAAATGGTGCTGGGGAAGGAGCTGAGAGTTCTTACATCTTGATCAAAGACAACAGGAAGTGAATTGAGGCACCAGGCACGGCCTGAGCATATATGAGACCTCAGAGCCCACCCCTATAGTGACATACTTCCTTCAATAAGGCCATACTCCAACAAAGCCACACCTCCTAATAGTGCCACTTCTTATGAACTTATGGGGCCCAATTACATTCAAATTACCACAGGTTATTTTGTGGCTCCCAAGGGACCTTTTAGGAACACACTCAATTAGATGTAACCCATTTGCAGTACTGGAAGCCTTATTTGGTGACAAGTGATGTCCAGTTGGTGCTCTTTCTCCCCTGTTATTTGCCGATTTCATTTAGATAGCTTTCAGATATATATATATATATATATATATATATATATATCTTCTACTGTATTAGATTTCCAGACAACCCCTCAAGTAGCCCTTATTAATAGCTGTCTCTTGGTATTTTCTCCCTTGTCTTCCTTGTCTCCCTTTTCTCTCCCCCTACCTACTTGATCATTCTATTCCAACTTCCTCTCCCTCAATCAGTTTATAATTATTCTATTTCCCTTTTCAAGAGAGATCTTTCCCACTAGCCTTTTACTCTCTATATAACCTCTTTATATCTAAGGGTTGTGCTTGCTTTTCAGTGACTTAAGAGCTAATATCTACATATAAGCAAAAATATATCATATCTGTCTTTCTTAGTCTGGGTTACCTCACTCAGGATGATTTTTTTTCTAGTTCCATCCATTTACCTGGAAATTTCATGGTTTCATTTTTTTTAATCAACTGAGTAATATTCCACTGTGCAGATACATCCCATTTTATTTATATATTCTTCTGTTGAGGGGCACCTAAGTTGTTTTTGATTTCTGGGTCCTATGTATAGAGCAGCAGTGAACATGGCTGTGTAACTGTCTCTGTGGTAAAATGAAGTGTCCTTTGGATCTATGCCCAAAAGAGGTACAGCTGGATCTTGAGATAGATCTGTTCCTAGCTTCCTTATGAATTGCCATACTGAGTTCCACAGTGGCTATATAAGTTTGCACTCCCACAAGCAATGGATGCGTGTTCCCCTTATTTCACATCCTTGTCAATGTTGAGTTGTCATATATATATATATACATATATATGTATATATTTGTGTGTGTGTGTGTGTGTGTGTGTGTGTGTGTGTGTGCACCACTGCCACCTGGCGAGCTGTCATATTTTTATGGAAACTATTCAATTAAATAGTTTTAATTGGAGACATTCTGAAGGGTATAAGATGAAATATCAAAAATCGTTTTGATTTGCATTTCCTTGATGACTAAGGATGTTGACCACTTCTTTAAGAGTTTCTCAGACATTTGAGTTTTCTCTATTGAAAATCCTTGGTTTAGATCAGTACCACATTTTTAATTAGGTTATTTGTTTTCCTGTACAGTTTATTTGAATTCTTTATATAGTTGGATATTAACCTCTTTTAGATGTATAGTTGGTAGAAAAATCTTTTCTCATTCTGTAGGCTGTTGTTTTGTCTGAATAATGATGTCCTTTACTGTGCAGAAGCTTTTCAGTTTCATAATTAGCAGTGCCTCTGCTACCAGTGTTCTGTTCAGAAAGTCTTTTCCTGTGCCAGTGAGTTCAAGGATATCACTCACTTTCCCTTTTTATCAGTGAACTTCAATGTAAACTGTGGACTTTGGATGATAATGTTATGCCACTGTAGGGTCTTTGATTACACGAAGGGTACTATACTGGTGCAAGATACTGATTATATGAAAGTTTGTGCATATGAGAGGATATAGGGTTTCTGGAAAAAATCTATGCATCTATTACAGGATTTGTTGTAGACCTTATACTATTTAAATGTGAAAATATATAATTTTTAAAGTTTTAGCTGTCCAGTACCAATTTTGCACACAAATAGGTGGTTTTCACCTTAGAGCTAACCGTAAGTTTTTTAAAAGCTCAACAGGATTTCCTAAACATTTTAGTAGCTATCTTATGATATATATTACTTCAAACTGTAAACATTTTATCAATAAAGTTCTTTTTACAATGGTCTTAGCTTGTGATGTCTCCTGAGAACCAGACTCTTCTCTACCTGCCTGCTTATGTAAGTCTTCCAGGAGACATTTCAATGAATCACATTTTATAGAAGAGAATATAAGCTTTTCTTCAACTTCTGATAGATTGGTTTTAAAATATATTCATAGGAGGAGGAAAAATAATATCTATCTTTCAAATTTTTCACTGTTTAAAAAGAATCTGGGAGCCCACTGAACAGCACTCTCTGGGGAGTACAGGTTTTTTATTATACCATAACATGTGGCTTTGCCTTGATTGAGTTCCAAAAGGTGGAACTAACCTAGGTGATGAATTCATGGGAAATTCTATAGATAAAACTTACAAGGTAAAACTATAAGCATGGTCTTTCTTGAAAAAAAAAAAACCTGTGTTTTCCCCCCTAAGCATTCCAATCAAAATTTACCATAAAGCTTCTAGAAAATGAATTTATAAGACCAAGAAGATTGCAAGATTGCAGGAGATTTAAGAACATGGATATTTATTTAGCATTATTCTCTGGTAGATCCTTGACCATCTTTATTAATCTGGTTCACAAATTCCTCCAGAAAAGTTTTGCCAACCTGAAAGAATGCACAGGAAACTCGAGTTTAGTACTACCTAGGTCAGACTCCAGTGCCAATAACAATGGGTGTCAACACTTCTTGGTGGTAAAATTTAAACACCATGCATCAGGAAATGCCATAGCTACTGTGATGTAAAATACATATTATGGGAAACATGTTTTAGTAACTTAGTTTTACAAGTGTCAAAACCACCTCTTCTCTCACTGTCTATCACCGCCAGTACTCATTTTGGTTTTTGTCTTTGTATTTTCAGTTAGCTAAAATCATTAACATGTGAAAAGAGTCCAGAGAGGCATAAAAGTAGAACATAATTTTTCCTATGTTATTTCTTTCGGTGATGTAGAATTCATTTTCTCCATGTAATAAAAGTTACCCATGAAAATAAAAGCAAGAAGAGCTTCTTTGCTATGAATTACTCATTCAACACACACATGCACACATACACACACAAACATAGCCTATATGGCCAGCAACATTAAAAAAAATCATTATTTCCCATCGATGCCTTTTTAGAGATCCTTAAGATTCCAAATTTCTATATTCTGAAGACTATTTTAAATTGTCTGCTTCAGAAGAGCATATCCTTTCCTTTCACCCTAAAGACCCATGAAGCCAACTCTAGTTCACATGATCACAACTGACCAGGAAAAAATACTTTGCTAGCTCTCGGCATGGTTTATGTTCTAGTCTGTCTATTTTTCAACAATATTTTATATAGTATTCTCCTTTCCTCAATACGGATTTCTTCTCTGGCTTTGTAATTTCTGACTCTTATCTCATTTACTGAAAAAGGTTCCACCAGAGTAAAAGATGTCATCTCTAGTTACAATGAATTTATTAAAAATTCTAGTTTTAATTATGATGTAAATAAGTCTTTATGGCTTATGTCTTATGGATGCTACTTTTCCTTGATGCTACTGAATTTCACAACTACTAAATAGGCCAATTAAAGAGGATTGGGGATATGTAGAGAAGAAAAAAAATCCTAAATATAAAAAATGTAATATAGTATATTTTAGGAAAAAGTAAAATAGATATTTTGATAACTTCACTAAGAAAACACACTTTTTTCTTGTGCTAGAATTCACTGATTATCATAAAATCATTAACTATCCAACCATTTTCCTAAGATTGTCATCGCAGAAAAGAAAAATTATCCTTTGCAAGCTTCTATGATAGGGAAACCTCATTTTCAAAACAACACAAGGAATGTTTATTTGGTGGGACTGGTTAAAAACATTATTAAATATTCATCAGCTCCTCTATTTCCTTTTTTCCTCCCTCTTTTATTCTTCAAGCAACAATGACAGATACGGTCCTGTGGTCTAACACCTACATTATGAAATGCAAGCATTTTACCATAGAGAACAATATCGAAAAGATTGAACCAGGAATGAATAACCTGAAATTTTTCATTCTTTAGGAATAAAGGCACTAGAACATAAATTAATCGTACATTTTGTAACAGGGCACTTTACCATTGTTAACACAGGGAATATTTATCACTGAAAACATTAAGCTTTAAATTTTACTTTTAATTTTTTTTTCCTATGAGCTTTATACCAGACACTGAGATCATAGAGGTGTGACGAAGGAATTACATATTTAGATCCCTTCTAACAAGGTGACCACTTTGTAAGACCTCCAATTCTCAGAAACAGTGACTCATCCCCAGATCAAACTCATTAAAGGTTATTTAAGTAATGCCAGGAAAGGATGTGACTCTGATGCCAAGGCTTCTTTTTCCAGCTCATCAAAGGAAGCAATGCCCATGTTTCCAAACAAGTTCACATAGTTTTACTAACAAGTGTTAGTGTTTCAGCTAGCCATAGGGCTGAACTTCCAAATGAAGTATCCAAAAGCAGGCCAGCAGTGCCTGGAACCTGAAAAGGTTATGACTTAGAACAGGCACAACTCTCCTCAGGTGTGCATTCAGTCTAACACCGAAGTGGGAGCAAAAATGATTACTGTCCTATACAATCATCATGTTCTAATGAATATTTCACCATTTCCTGAAGTGAATGACAAAAGTAAAATATCAGTAATGTAATTCTAAAACTGATCATGCCAGTGCTCTTGATAGAACAACTGAACATTGGTTTCTGTCATAATTCCCTTGAGCTGTATTCAAATGATTGATGAATGGTTCTTTATTGTTTAGCACATTTTAGCAACAAATGGCAGAGAATTGTCTTCGAATTACAAAATGAACCTTAAGTAGCTCAGGGTACTGACAAAAAAGGATAGTTGAGTGTTCAGTCATAAACAGGACCTTTATACTACACCCTCTAAAACTTGTGGAATATAGTGGAAGAAGAGGTGGAGAGAACGTAAGAACTAGAAGGTAGCAGAAAGGGTGGCAAAATGCCATTTTTCTGGTCATGACACAGGTTGCAACCATAAATTCAGCAGTTGTGGTTGCTTATACAAGACTAGACCGGGCAACTGTCAGTCATGAATGAGGGAGGAGCTCATGGAGTTCTACTTCTCCCTGCTGAACTATTGTCTACTGAAGGGTTCTAAGAGATAAGGAGTCATTACTTTCAGATGTGCACCCACTAGTGATCCCATCAGGTTCCATTAGATAGTTCAGACCTGGGGTCATACAGAGCACCCTGACTAAACTCAGTGGGTCAGAAATCTAAAGAACATGAACCCAAGAGATGGAGGGAGGAAGAGGCTGGACTGAGAGAGGTCACAGAAGGATGAGTCTGGGCAACAAGAGTTATTAGAATGTCATATACACATATATGAAATTCTCAAGGAATGAAGTAAAACAAGTATATTATGCGATAGCATGATGGATAGCATTCAGAAGATTACAAAATTGTGGAAATTTTATGTATTCAGCTACTATGTAGCTAAAGCTCCTGGTAACCCTTCCATTTATCCTTTCCCTCTTCCATTTATCTTGCCTTTATCTTATTCCCTGCTTTTCTTAGTAAAAGTATTCTATACTGAAAGTAAACATGGATTTGCAAAAAATATAGAGCCATTCCCTTTGGATTCTATTATAAATGAAATCATTGGTCCAAATCTCTCCTTTTTTTTAATCTTCTAAACTCCAATGACTCTCTCCTTCTTTCATTTTTTTCCCCTCTGGTAAAAAATAAAGTAGTTAAATGTGTTTCCCCACTTGTTCTATACTTGCAATGTTGCAGAATGTATCTGAAGGGAAGCAGTGTTCTGAGAATATTGTTGAATCCACTTTAAATTCATGAGTATGAACTCTAAGAGCTTATACTGCACACTCGAAGAATTCATGCTTGTCTGTCCCTTCATTCACTTTCTTCATTCATTACATTTCTCTTCTTTTTAATTTTATAATTTGATTTAATTTCACATATCAGCCACAGATTCCCCCTGTCCTCCCTCCTCCCGCCCCCCTCACCCTCCCCCCAGCCCATCCCCCATTTCCATCTCCTCCAGGGCAAGGACTCCCCTGGGGATTCAGCTCAGCCTGGTAGATTCAGTCCAGGCAGGTCCAGTCCCCTCCTCCCAAGCTGAGCAAAGCATCCCTGCATAGGCCCCAGGTTCCAAACACCCAGCTCATGCACTGAGGACAGGTCCCGGTCCCACTGCCTGGGTGCCTCCCAAACAGTTCAAGCTAATCAACTGTCTCACTTATCCAGAGGGCCTGATCCAGTTGGGGGCTCCTCAGCTACATTTCTCATTGTTAAGGCAAAGGAAGAAGGGTTTATTAAGTTTAAAGTTATAATCCATCCAACTGGGCAAAGTATGCTCCAGGAAGAGGAGGCAGCTGGTCACAGCAACCCACAGACAGGAAGTGGAAGAAATGAATAGATTCTCAGCCAGCTTTCTCTGCTTTATTCATTCTAAGACCTCATACCACCCTTTCTCATGAAATGGTACCATCCACAATTATGATGGGTCTCCAACCTTAATTATCCTCATTTAGGAAGTCCCTCACAGACATGTTCAGAGGTTTGTTTCCATGGCAACGCTAAATCCCATCAAGTTGACTATTAAGAGTGACCATCACATTTTCCCAGGAGATTATTTGAGAACTCGAATCTTCTTAAAACTCTCATCACCCCTCTTCCACTTTGCTCTTAGCTAATGACCATGCTTGTATTTCACTAAATATATATATATATATATATATATATATATATATATATATATATAGACAGAAACAAAATTGTTTCAACTCTAACTGCTGTATCTACCTGTCATAATTTTACCAGGTCACTTCCTTATTGCCTATTATAGCAGATGAGTTGCTTGGATTTCTAAGATTATTACTTTTACTCTGGCACTAGTTTCTATAAATTATTGTCTACTTGACTATATAAATTATCAAATTATCTCTTTCTCATTATATGGAACTGGATCTTGAAATTCATAGGATAATGTCCACAGTGTAAAATTTGGTAGTCAGTTCTCAATCACTTCACTTTCCCATGACATTTATTGTAGGGAATACATCTCTGAAACCTAATGTATTATTTCACTTGTATTTACTGTACCAGTCTGTTCACTGATCCCTCTAGCCTCACTACATCTTGAGACTAGAGCATCCAAGGTCATGGTCCTTTTTTCTTGATTCAACTCATAATCCTTTCCATGGAGATTTTATTCTCTTTCAAGTTTTCATCTATCCAGGTGCTAACTGCTATCAAATGCAGATGACCATCCCATAATACTGAACTGCTTCTGTAGTATCTCTTAGACATCATAAATTTAAGATGTCTTTAACTGTCTCCTAACATCTCTCCTTACCTTTATTATGCCTTTCCATTTGTTTATAACACTCTGGTCCTTCTTATTGTGCATGCAAAATATTGGAATTCTTAACTACCTCCTTTGGTTTACACATCAAATAAAATTATCAGAAAATCCTGAAATTTTCTATGCCGTATCAGCTTCATGAGTCACATCCTGATGTCTTATCCCTTTATAGTTTTCTTTCTTTTGAGGGTGGTGGTGGTATGTCTATTATCTATTTATTTTAAATATTTTAATTGAAATATATTAAATCACTTTCCCCCTTCAGCTCCTCCTAAGCACCCTCCCACCAACCCATTACATGCACTTTCTTTCAAGTCCTTTTATAAATCATTATTGTTATTAACATATACCATAGTATACATTATATATAAATATTCTTACTGTATTTTCTCTTTTAACACTGTTACTAAAGTATAAAAAAAATTGGTCAGCAAACTTGCTTCTAGTATTACTCTAATTAACTTTAAATATGCACATTAAAGGTACTATTACATATATGTATGTATGTATGTATGTATGTATGTATGTGTATGTATGTATCCATATCCTTTCGTGGATAAGTTTGACATTCTCTTTACCGGGTGCCAAAATGACACTCTTACATGAGATTGTCTTCCCATTCCTGACCACAGTCTGGTCAAACAATTAAATATTTCAAACACATGGAAACCATCATAAATCATTTGTGCTTGCAATTCCCTGAAGCCCTACACATTTCTCAGTACTTAGATTCTTCTACTCTTGCCTGCTGAGATATGCCTTTCTGTTTTTTTTCACCTTGGCTTTCTGTTCTTTTTGACAATACTTTTGTTTCCTAATCCTGCCCCATTCCCTTAGCATTCTTGTCCCTGGCACTATTCTATACCGCCAAATATCCAAATCAATCAATAGTATTATTATCTCTTGATTACATAGACACAGTAACTATTTTTTGGCTGGTTGGTTGGCTTACTGAACTAGATTCTCACTGCTTAGCTCAGACTACATGAAGAGCTTGAAACTGACTATATAAAACCCACTGCATTGAACTCATGATTGATAAGACACAATTCTCTTCATCATTTTGACTTTGCATTCCTAAATGGAATGCAAAAGGCAAACACAAAAGGAAAACTGGATAAATTGGACTTCATTAAACTTGAAAATGTATTATTGAAATACACTGCGAATAATAAGACGCAACACACTAAATGGCAAAGATCATCAGCAAAGCACGTAAGTAATGTAGGTTTGGTCACCAAGAATTATATATTTCAATGAAATAGTATGGAAAATAACAACCTAAAATTTTAAAATGATAAAATTTTTGAACAGATATTATAGAGATAAATTTTAAAACCAGAATGGTTATTTTCACACACATACAATGGCAAAATGAAGAAGTCACCAAGTGATGGCAGAAAGCAAAACAAACAAACAAAAACAAAACAAATAAAATAAACAAACACATGAGCAACTAACTCTCACATACTGCTGGTAAGAATGAAAATGGTTAGCCATCTTAGACAGCTAATGACAGAATCTAGGAATGACAATCCTCGTTATTTAACCAATAAACGGATAGTGTGGGCTTCCACAAAGACCAACAGACAATGTTATATAATAACATCTATGATTTCAAAAACCTAAGAACATCTCAAATGCCTATCAACTGCCAAATATATTCTTAAAAATATGATTCACTTTTATAACTAAATGCTACTTAACAATAAACAGGGATAAACCATTGAAAGATGCTAAAGAAAACATCCTGACACCACAGTCTCTGTAGTGAGTGATCTCCTTCATGGCACAGTAAGAAACAGGAAATGGAGAAGCTGAAAAGTCAGAATGGTGTAGTCACTCAGGGAGTTAGCAGTCATCAGTGGAAAACAAACTGGTCTCCTTTGCAGTGGCAAAAATCATCTGTATCTTTACTCTGGTAAGGCTTAACCAGGTTCATGTATGTGTATACTAAAAATAGCGGATATTTCTGTATGTGAAGTAATACAATAAGCATGACAAACAGCCAGGAAGAAGAGAAAATAAAGGAAGTAGACATAAATTATTAACAACACTAAAACATAACTATTAGGAAGTAGAAAACAGAAAATACATACATGCAAAAAAAAAAGAAATATTATTGCAGGGAACCATGGCATTGGCCTGGCCTAGCTGCTTTGAGAGGCATTTGTCATAGGTTTTGAGGTTAGAGTCCATGGCTCCTGGGCCACAATGTGACTTCCAGTTCCTGAGAGACCAATGTTGTGTTTCTCTGTATGTTCCCTTAGTAGTCAAGGAAGCATGGAAGCTTGACAGAGCAACCATTCTTAGACATTAATCTTGTGTACCCTATAAGACTTGCAAACTTCATTGTGTTCTAGCAACTACAACTGTATTGACGCAGGCAATTGTCATTACACTAATAATAAAGGTATAAACGTCTCATTACTCTCAATAAAGTTATCACAGCCTCAGTTTTACTTTGGCCCTTCAACCGACCTGATTTAATTCCTTGTGGCCATATCAGGGGACCTTGGCCTGGGCAGTAACTTGGGCATTTACATATTATGTAAAATATTTAAGTAAACTTGCAAATAAAATTATCACTACCACATGAAACAAAATGGATTACCATCTTAAATAATGACAAACTTCTGAAAATCTTTAAGAACATGAATAATATATCAAAATAAAAACAATCAACTGATTAGAATAGAGAAAAAAGAAAAAAAAAGACACCGAAAATACTTCCCAAAGATCACAAAGTTAATTATGGAAATAAAAAATTCTGGTGTATAATTTTCACCCACTATGTTTGCAAAATGGATGTTTGTATTTTTTAAGACTTCTTGCCCCATCCCTCCATCCTTTCTCCTCCTCTTTCTGTGACAACCAAACTTTCACACATGTTGGGAAAACATAATTATATGAAGCACAAGACTCATCTGTTGAGTTAGAACCTGCATGTTCACATTCTCCAAATGATTTATATATACAGTGAATAGTAAGTGAGGCCATAGAGAACATCAAATCGCAGAGAAAAGGTTGGCATACAAGACAGAGCTACAAGCTAAGCTACAGACTACATATCACATGACTGACAAACGCCATGGCAGAAAGGAGTCATGAAAATTCTTCAGGGACTAAGATTTCTTCTTCAAGACTAAAACTGTGATGGTGTTAGATACTACTCTTTTTGCTCAGCCAGTCAGATTATGTTTACCATGCTCTGACATTTTCCACTTTCTTTCTTAAGCTGATTGTCTTAGTAGGAAGTATTGCTGCCTTCACACTGGAAATGATAACTGTTTTTCAGCACAAGAAACACCTTGCACCCATTCATATATACACATTAAGAAGTGGATTGCATCAATTATATTCTAAGATGTTCTTGGCAATGGAGTAAGTGACAAAACATTTGCTTTTGTCATAGTTCTATTAGGTGATGCCAATGTGAACCATGGAGAAATACGACACTTTTTTATTTTAATTTAAGTCCTGGAGTCAGGATCATGTCTGTGACTCTATTTTGCACATTATTTTCTATATCCTTGTGATGATGTTAATGGAATTCTTTTTAACTAAACTGTTTAATCAGGTCTACAATTTATTAATTGCATATTAAGAAGTAATCTCATGTCAGCATTATTTAATCCACCAGAGGTTCAATTCAATAGTAAAATATGCTTTTGTGAAGAACATCATTAGTGAAGAGAGTTCAAATGGCACAATATTTTATTTACTATATTCTATTGTATAACTATTCTAAGCAGAATTTGAAACAAAGAAAAACATAATAATGTCTTTGAGCTCTCAGTACAGATGGAAAAATAGCTCCCTTAGTAATATTAAGTAAAAACCAAAAGTTGCATTTGGCTGTGGAAGTGATTGGAGATATACCACCTACATTTAAAGCCTGCATATGAAGAACTTAACAAGAATTTTTTTTCAAAGCCTGTCCAGGGCTAGTGTTCATGTGAATTTAAATTATACCTTATTATGTCTATTTATGTTTCTCTCTAGGTCTAACAAGTAGCATAGTCTCTCTGGGCACACAGCAAGCTCTCAGAAAGGGACACTTTCTGCATAGTTAACTGTGTAAAAAGTCTTCAAATAAGAAATTAGACGCCGGGCGTTGGTGGCGCACGTCTTTAATCCCATCACTCGGGAGGCAGAGCCAGGCGGATCTCTGTGAGTTCGAGACCAGCCTGGGCTACCAAGTGAGCTCCAGGAAAGGCGCAAAGCTACAAGGAGAAACCCTGTCTCGAAAAACCCAAGAAAAAAAAAAAGAAATTAGTAAGTGCCAGGTGGTGGTGGCACATACCTTTAATCCCAGCACTCAGGAGACAGAGGCAGGTGGATCTCTATGAGTTCGAACCCAGCCTGGTCTACAGAGCTAGTTCTAGGACAGCTAAAACTATATAAAGAAACCCTGTCTTGAAAAAAAAATGAGATATTAATAAATAAAAAATAAGGCATTGTTTTCTATAATGACATTCCTATAATTAAACTATAGTGAAATTTGATTGAAGAAAAGTGGCTTGAGTGGTTCTATATCTCATTTTGCATGAGTGGGATACAACAACCTTGGGAGTAAAGCTTTGTCTATTGTTAAATCTCTACAATGTACCATTCCAGAAGAAAAAGTACTATGGGAGATTCATTTACATAGTATTCACTTATATTTTTCTTGATTATGATTTTGATTTCCTTTCTTTTTAAGATACAATGATTAAGTTAAAAAAAGTTAACATTAAGCAGTTGTACATTTAAGTGTTTGTTTGTTTCCTTAACAAGGCCCTACTATAAAGTCAGAGTAGCCTGTTCCTTGCTGTGTAGCCAAGGCTGGCTTTTAGTTCATACTGATCATTGCAACTCCACCTCTTGAATGCTGGTAGGAGAGTCATATAACCATCATGCCAAGTTACAGAGAAACAAATGAGATCTACATGAGCAAACTGGACGTGAGGTGGCAGTAATGGAGGGCAAGGGTTGGGAGAAAGGGGAGCAGGGGGTCCCAGCTGGATCAGGAATAGGGTGGGATAACAAGGAAAGAGATAACATGATAAATGAAGACCCCATGGGAATAGGAAGAAGCAGAGTGCTAGAGAGGTCCCCAGAAATCCACAAAGATACCTCCACAATAGACTACTGGCAATGGTCGAGAGAAACCAGGAGCTGACCTACTCTGGTGATAGGATGGCCAAACACCCTAACTGTCATGACAGAACTCTCATCCAGTGATTGATGGAAGCAGATGCAGAGATCCACAGCTGTGCCCCAGGTGGAGCTCCATGAGTCCAGTCGGTGAGAGAGAGGAGCAAGAAATATATGAGCAAGAAATATTGAGAACATGATTGGAAAAAGCACAGGGACAAATAGCCAAACTAGTGGAAACACATGAACTATGAACCAATAGCTGAGGAGCTCCCATGGAACTGGATCAGGCCCTCTGGGTAAGTGAGACAGTTGATTAGCTTGAACTATCTAGGAGGCCCCCAGGCAGTTGAACCGGGACCTGTCCTTAGTGCATGAGCTGGCTTCTTGGAACCTAGGGCCTATGCTGAGACATTTTTCTCAGCCTTGGTGTAGGCAAGAGGGGACTGGACCTGTCTCAACTGAATCTACCAGGCTGAGCTGAATCTCCAGGGAAGACCTTGCTTGGAGGAGGTGGGAATGGGGGGTGGATTGGGGGGTAAGGCTGGGGGGTGTGAGGAGGGAGGGCAGGGGAATCCGTGGCTGATATGTAAAATTAAATTAATTATAAAATAAAATAATAATAAAAAAGAAAACTTCTTGGAGTCTAAAGTAGGGCAGAAATGAAAATAAAACCGTATTTCTTGACACTAAATAATTTAATTCAGGGCTAGAGAGAGAGGGCTAAGTGGTTAAGAGGACTGGTGTTCAATTCCCAGTGCCTACATGTTGCTTGAATTTTCCTGCCTGGCCCACGGTCAGGATAAATCTCTTTCACCTGCCAGTCCCACAGCCGCTCAGACCCAACCAAGTAAACACAGAGACTTATATTGCTTACAAACTGTATGGCCGTGGCAGGCTTCTTGCTAACTGTTCTTATATCTTAAATTAATCCATTTCTATAAATCTATACCTTGCCACATGGCTCGTGGCTTACCGGCATCTTTACATGCTGCTTGTCCTGGCGGTGGCTGGCAGTCACTCCCTCTGCCTTCCTGTTCTTTTTATTCTCTCTGTTAGTCCCGCCTATACTTCCTGCCTAGCCACTGGCCAATCAGTGTTTTATTAGCAACACATTTGCCATACAGAACATCCCACAGCACCTACATGGCTACACAACCATCTTTAAGTTCAGTCTGAGGGAATCTGATAATCTCTGCCAGCATCCACAGGCACTGAATACACATAATGCATAGATGTACATGTAAGCAAACACCCATACACATAGAATAAATAAAATAAAATAAGCATTACAATTATATTACATTTAAAGTATTTCTTAAACTTTTCCTTCTGTGAAATTGATAGTTTTCATGGAAAAATCATTGGGTAGTCCAATATAAAAATGAGGGCTTTACAATTTATTTTAGTTTAGATGTTACAGACTTTGAGATGTAGGGTCTAATTTTAGATTAATTGTGAATTTCTATCATTTCATTGTAGTTAGTGCCAGTCAGGATGTGATATTAGATAAACTACATATATGAGAAAACCCAGCACCATATATGCAAAAATCCTCCATCAGATGAATAAATTCATTATAGCAGACTAAACAAACAACCATTAAAATTTCCATACAATATCCACACACATGCTAACTACACACACACACACACACACACACACACACACACACACACACACACACACACACGTAGTCAGAAGTTTTCCTGTGTCCTGCCCATCCTGCAGCCACTCAGACAAGTAAACACACAGAGGCTGATATTACTTACAAACTTTATGGCCTAATGACTCAGGCTTCTCACTAGCTAGCTCCTATAACTTAACCCATTTCTATTAATCTATAAGTTGCCACATGGCCATGACTTACCAGTCCTTTCACATCTTGCTTTTCCTGGTGGCAGCTGGCGTCTCTTCTCTGCCTGTGCCTCTTCTTTCTCCTCTTCTCTGTCTGCTTGGATTTCTGCCTGCCTCTAAGCTGCCTCACCATTGGCCAATGGAGCTTTATTTATCAACCAATCAGAGCAAAACATATTCACACCATACAGAAAGGCATCCCACAGCACTTCCTCTTTTCTGTCTAATCAAAAAGGAAGGTTTTAACTTTAACATAGTAAAATTACATGTAATAGAACAGTTATCAAGCAAGAATTACAGTTACAATATGTAGTCTATTTGCATTTGACCACACACATGGTCAGTTGCTATAAACTTTTGCTGATGGTTTAATCAGCTTTCCTTCTTTAACTGAACAGTTTTTATACAGGAATATGAGAGACAGTGTCAGACTTGGAATCTGAGTAATAAGTTCAATGTGTCAACATGAAAACAACCAATGATAAAGAAGCTATTTTGAAGGGATAAACTCTATATGAGGAACAATTATCTTAGGCTTTTATAGAAGTGTCAAATCTATCAACACATAAAGATGAATTCTACTATCAATATGGATTCTGGCTGTGGATTTATAATGAGTAAACAAGTGGCATAAAGCTGAGTTAGTGTGTGGCAACCTAGACTGGCCAAAGCTGAAACAGTAAAGCTGTGAATTTGTTTTCTTGTCACTATTTTTTCTTACATATCTCATATTCTCTGGGTAGTTTCATAACTACCTTTTATCTTCTGACTCTTGTGGTTTGTCTGGTGGCCCACAGTTGGCTCTCTTCACCCGCAGCACAAGAAAGTAGACACTTCTCCCTTCCTACTCAGCTTTGATATTAAACAGCCTGTCTACAAACACTGCATGCATTTACCACACTCAAAGAATAGTTTTGCTTACAGGAGTATTAGTGATACAGCATGTACATTTTACATTTCCCTTGTAACTCCATCTGAACACTAAAGCAATGATTTCACAGATTTCTTAAATGTCCTCACCAAAATTCAGAAAAGACTCTTAACATTCTTTAAACATTCGCAACTATAATTATATAGGAATATATTCATCTTGTATGAATAATGTTACCTATCAAATTAAAATTATTATTGCTAAAATGTTCTATTTTATTTTTAATTGTGTGTGTGTGTGTATGTGTGTGTGTGTGTGTGTGTGTGTTTTCTGTGATTACAGTTGCCAGTAGAGGCCAAACTAACTGGCTCCCTCTATAGCTGGATTACAAGCAGTTGCTAGTTGCTTGATGTTAATGCTAGCAACTGAACTTGAGTGCTCTAGAAGTACAGTACGCACTCTTTAGCACTGAACCATCTCTCCATATATAAAATGTAAATCATTTTGGCAATGGTCTTCAGCTGCAATTTTGTACTTGTTTATTTTCTTTGCTTATCAGAAGCATGAATATGTTAGAATTTCTACATTTCTTGCCTGTAGTCAGGCAATTATAAGCCCAAATACATGCTGGGGAGTTTTGTACAGCGTTATGATATTTTTGTAGGTTACATATACACTGTGGTGATTTAACTTATAGAAGTAGTTTGAAATTTACTATTCTAATCAATAAACACCAAGTTATGGATTTTAGGATTCTGTGCTAAGCTTTTCAACACAGATCTACCACAAGTAACATAAACCAGTAAATCTCATAAGACCATACGAGTGTCATGAAAACATACCACATAACTCAAAGAGGAGTCCCAAGGGACAACTTTATTCCCCATTGATGACATGAAATGTTTTCTTCTCTCTCTCTCTCTCTCTCTCTCTCTCTCTCTCTCTCTTAATTTCACAGCATAGGTGAAGACTCAGAAAACCCTTCTACTAAAAGCCATTTTCATATTGATAATAACAAAATTTATAAGCATAATCATTTTCTTCTATGCTGTCCACTCTTCTGCCACTGTATGCAGACTGTGCAATCTCAGATCAAAATCTCAGTTCTCATTATCTATCATTTGTCTGTCTGTCTGTCTGTCTGTCTATCTATCTATCTATCTATCTATCTATCTATCTATCTATCATCTATCTAATCATATCTATAAAATGAATATACACATACATACATACTTGGAGATCTGAAGGAGCACAGCTCAATGTAATCTAAGTCATAAAGACTATGTGTTTATTATATTTAAGAATGAACATATGAAGATTAACATTCCTTTCAGTCGTTCTTATTTAGCATCAAGATTGTAATGAATCACACTCTATCCTACACTATTTTTTTAAGGAGTTTGTCTCTGACAATGGACAGATAAGTGGAATTAAAAGCTACAGAACATTCTAGATCACCTGCCCTTAACAAAATCTCTCCAAAGTACCCAGCATACTAGGAAACCCTGTACTTCCACCACACTGCTGGTCTTTGATAGCACTGAGCTCTGTGGAGTGGCAGCTTTTTAATCTGAAATTTATGTTTTACAAAGAATTTCGGCGTAAGTTGGAGTCTTTGTTATATATTTGCCTTGAGTATTTTATTTTGGCTTGATAATTTAATGCATAATACTCAAGGGAAGAAATATAAAACCTATCTTTTCTTTCTCCTTTTCTCTGAGGTGGATAGCTTTCATAAAACAAACTGAATCTCCTCGATGGTCTTCAGACACAAATCTCTCCCTGCCCCCAACCAGGCTAAAGGATTCTTCTAGAATTCTGTTTAGAGATGTAATACATTCTTCTTTATTTCCAGCAGCAGTAATTTTACTTTGATCTCACAGCCACCGAACCATTAACCACACGGCAGCTCATAAGCAAGGTGCAAGGCAGCAGCGACTGTGATTTCCAGGCTAAGGTCATCACCCAGGACTTTTTTCAGAATAACTATTACAATGAAGAACGGGTTACAGCCACAAAAGGAATGGTTATAATTTATGCCTGACTTACTTCAGCAGAATATAGTTTATTTATAAACTGCTTATGGCAAACTCTGTATGCCCCTGTTCTATGCATGTGCTGAACTGTCTTCTGGTAAATTATTTAAATTACACCTAGCAGTAATTCCTGAGGACTTTCATACTTCATTTTCTCTATTAATGTAACAGGGAAAAGCTGCTTTGCAAGGATTGCTCTAAATTCCCAGAGTGTGAGTTCCAGACTCTGTATGTGTTGCATTAAGCCTGTCAAAAAACGTGTCTTCTCCCGAAATTTATTACTGAAGTTTCTCAGCCCGAGCTACTCATTGAAGCCTTACAGAAAGCTCATACATGATTTAAGCAGCTAACATCATTGAAAGAAATAGGTCAGGTTTAAAAAAATCCTGAATTTAAGCTACCTTCACTTATTACTTATGCAAGATTATGCATAATTTAGCACACTGCTGAATATGCAAGGACAGAATAATTGTTTACCAAAATATTTACTCTGAGTTGGTACTCATGTTTTAGTGAGATAAGGTGACTTCTCAGGATTTGCTAATCACTTCCGAATTAAAAAGACAATGAGTGGGTTTTTTGATTGGGTTGATAACTGCATAACAGTGCATGGAAACAGAGATCTTGTTTAACAACTTCATAGAAGTAAAATACATGATACTGTTGTGCACACAGAGCAGTTTCATTAAAATCAGTTCATTCTGAAACATTTTTCTATTTTTGCTTTAACTCTCTCTCACATACACATAGCCTCTCTCTCTCTCTCTCTCTCTCTCTCTCTCTCTCTCTCTCTCAAACCTTCCTATGAAATGTTCTATTCCCACCCCTGCCATTCGTACTTTAAGATGAACATTGCATTAAAAAGTTTAGAACCAGGTTGAAAGGTGAAGAGCCACTAATATGAAAGAGCAAATTGGCTTTAAAACAAGGTCTTTAAATCAGTTATTTTCCAAAAGTTACATTCAGTAGAACATAAGTACTGTTTGACATCGGCTGTTTCACTTGTACATTTTCATAGAAGCTTTTAAAAGGTAAAGAGCTAAAAGTAAATCCTTACTAACATTTATCATATATTAAAGCAGGGGAGTCACAATTATACAATGGGGGGAGGATTTCGCGTAGTGTTCTTTAAATTTAGAGAATTTATAACATGTAGATACCAAAATAAATTCCAATTGTACTGAATTAATACTATCTAGGATAGCTCAACAGAGGTGGTTCTTCAAAAGAAAAATCTAAAAGTAAATATATTATACAAACTGGATTCCTTGTGTTTAGCATATAACCACAGTATGTGAAATCAGGATACTAAAGAATTTGAACTCCCATGTTCACCACAGCACTGTTCACAATAACTAAGGTATGGACTCATTTTAAACTCTTAGCAATGGTTAAAAAATATGGTATATGTCCACAATGGAACATCTTTCATCCATAAAGAAAAAAAACTTATTTGCAGCAAAATAATATAATTAGAGGCCACTAAGTTGCACGAACTAGCTAGACAAAGAAAGACAATCAACACATATTTTCTCCAAATTGCAAAAGTTAAAAAGAGAATGCTGTCTGAAGGTAGAGTAGAGATTTGGTAGTGTTTGGGAAGGGTGCTATTGACTCGATTTCTATTTTTTCCCTACAAAGTCACCTTAAGATAAAAGAAGAGAACATCTTAGAGAGTTGATTTGTATTTTTACATTTAATAAGATTTTAATCTAAAGGAAGACAAAAATATAGATTGAAAGACATGTATTTTTTAAAGAAATATTTTAGATAAGCTGTTGAAAAATATCTCACTATGCTAGCATGTCAATTGGTGTCATTTTTCATGGGTGCAGCTTCCTAGTCACATATAATAGACACTATCTCAGAGCAGGCTTCTAGTCCTCTGGCTCTCACAGTCTTTCTGCCATTTACTCCATGATGTTCTCTGAGCCTTAGGTATAGGGGTTGTGTTGTAGATATGTCGATTGTGGCTGGGTATCCACATTCAGTTGTTATCTGCTGTTTGATCAGTTGTGGTTTAGAGTAAAGATCTTTGTATGATGCATGCAAAATGGTCTTTGATGAGAGGTCAGAGCCACATCCACCTGTAAGGTTAAGTATTGTGAATACACTTAGAAATTATTCTTGTTTAGAAGTAGCAACTGTATCTTCTCTTCTAGGGTCCATGGCCTCAACAACCACATGTGATTGGCTTGACCCTCTACTGAGTGGGCATTAAGCCTGACTAGATGATTGTTGGTTATTCCCAGCATTTAAGTGCCTCTGAAGACTTACAGATAATTAATGGTTGCTGTGTAAAAGATAATAATTTGTCTCCAGGGATGAACCCCCAGACAGTCTATGCCGTTCCAAGTGGTCAGCCCTATACACATACACCTTCAGACAGAACTTATTGAGCTCAGCAGGTTGTTTTTATAAATTTATATACATATATGTAGCAATAACAAGGACTAAGAGTCCATGAATTTGAGGTGTTGTGGAAATATGGGAGGAGTTGGAGGGAGGGAAAAATTATCTAAATAAAGTACACATATATGAAATTCTCAATAAATGAGCAAAACGTTTTCAGAGGTTAAAAATTCCCAATAAAATCAGGTATGGTGGTATGTAATGGTATTTGCTCTGCCCATGACTTTGGGCTATAGGGTCTGAAGGAGGCATGCTTCTTGCTGTTGTACATGACCTCTTAAAAGGTAAGGGAGGAGGGTCACAAGCCCCTTTTCCCTGCTACCTGCTTCCTGGTCTGATGGAACTGCCAAGTGGATTGGCTCCCGGTCAGAACAGAGGACGGCTTGAGCTGTCTACTCTGTTCTGTATTCATGAGTGTATTTCCTCAATTTATATCCTAGTAAATCTCCATTATCCATTAAAAAGACTCACGTGGATTGATCTTAATCGTGGCATATGCCTAAAATTTTTACGTATAAAAGATAGAGGTCAGAGGATCAGAAGTTCAAGGTCATTTTCAGTACATTGCTAGTGGAAGGCCAGCCTGGGACACATGAAACACTATTGAAATTAAAAAAATTCTCTTTAAAAGACTGTAAATATACACAAAATAGAAACATAATACCAAAGCATTGAAGTTACAATGTAATGTGAATTTATGAAAAGTAAATTATTTTATGGACAAATTAATGTTGATCAATGGTAGAGCACTTGCCCAGCATGTACAAGGCCCTGTTTTTGACCCTCCGTAACATAGAATCTCTATTTAAAGATATTTTGTATACTTACACTAGTTTCAGAAAATTATTAAATCTTATTTTGATTCCTAAATTTATGAAGTAGATAGGAAGACAGTATACTCTTCAAAGACATTTTTGAAAAACAAAATGTATTAAGGGGCAATGTATCAGTGCTATTAGGTACCCAAGGCAGGTAGGTAACTTGTTCCTACAGGGAAATCTAGTCTTGCAGTTTTCTTGAACCAAATAGGAATAAAATACAAAGTTTTATATATTAGTTGAGTTCTTTATCAGTTGAATTTGCAACATTTTTCAAGTGGAGCTAGACCAAGTGTTGTAAAATAGATTCTAAGTAAAGTTTAGCATTTAATGGATGCAAGTAAGTAGTAAAGAATAACCAACCAATTAAAAAGAAAATAAGCTTCAAGCTTCAGAACATCCAAAACATAATTAGTCCACAATAGACATGGTGTTGCTTTTCTTTAATCTCAGCACTTGGGTGAAAGAAGCAGGTGGATCCCTGTGACTTTGAGGCAGCCCATTCTACATATCGAGTTACAGTCCAGCCAGAGTTACGTGGTGAGACCTTGACTCAACAAAACAATAATCTGTGTGTGTGTGTATTTGTGTAGATCAAATGGCATGCACAAATATTTGTGTTATTCATATTGATTAAAAATATATGGCCCAAGTTATATGTTGTTTACATATATAGATATATATGAGATAAATAGAGAAAGAGAAGCAAATTTATGATAGAATCAAATTCTTGAAGATCCCAAATACTAGAGTTTCTGGTAATTTTGAAGTTTTGTTTCTGAGCTAAGTAGTATAAAATGCCCCTTTATTATAAATTTTCTTATGTCTGATGTATTATTGCAATTTAAATACCTCAACATTTTCTGTTTATATGTGTATTAGTATAGCTACATATTATAAATATACATCAGTAGATGGAATTAATATACATTCTAGTATAATACATTTATAATAAATTTTACACAGTATAAAAATTAGTGAACTAAAAGAATAAAATAACTTTAACAATATTTTCCTATCACTTGAGGCCAAGTATCTTTTTTCACCTGATTTTAAGATAATCATTGTTAGATAGAATCAGCCAAATATACACAGTGGTGCATTATTATCATGTGTTCAGGAGGAAACACAAAAAGGATGTTAGTATAGTTTGCTCCATCCTTTGTACAGTGACAATTCAATGACATATACTCATCACAGACTATAAGTCATAAAATCATGTCCTACTTTCTGATTGGAAGTATTGTCTGCTATTTAAAGGGCAGATAATCAGGGCAAAATAATTATCTTTCTTCAGTAGTTACCTCTGATTTAAAGGATTTATTCTAAAGAAAGAAACCATAATAAGATGTGAGTGCATGTTAGGTTTTCATTAAAGCATAATTGAATATTTACTGTAAAATGCTGTTTTCTCACTGATAGCGGGCAAGTACAAATGTTAGCTGCAGTATGGGCACTTGTTGAAGGAAGAACACCATGTGTGTAGCTGATGGTTAGTGTGAAAGTTCCTGCTTGTTTCTAGTCATGATTTTCTTACCATTCTGTATTACTTGGTGCTATTTAAAGTTTACAATATCTTACTATTGACTATTATTTGTTGTTCTTTAAATAATACAAAATCACTTCCAACCATCTTTTAGATGTATCCTAGAATTCTATATAGGTAAGCCTTAGTTCAAATTTTAGAACCAATTTGTAATCTATAAGCCTTTAATTATTTTTTCTTTTTTTAATATGTTCCATCTACTTGCTAATTATAAATTAAAATCCCTAAATGCATTCGGTTATTGTTGATTTATACCACTGATAATTATATTCTGTTTGATGTGCTAATCTCTGATGATGTTATGATTTAAGTGAAAACAATCTCTACTCAGTGGGATTTCTTTTTTTTTCTTTTTTTTTTTTTTGGTTTTTGAGACAGGGTTTCTCTGTGTAGCTTTGCACCTTTCTTGGAACTCGCTTTGGAGACCAGGCTGGCCTCGAACTCACAGAGATCCACCTGCCTCTGCCTTCCGAGTGCTGGGATTAAAGGCGTGCGCCACCACTGCCCGGCAGTGGGATTTCTTACTATTTTAAGAGGGGTATGATCAATAAACAGGGACTCATAGTCCAGGAAGAGCAGCATGGAATGTGAGGAGGCCATTCTTGGGCAGACATATTGCTCAGTTTTATAAAATTAGTCTCAGGCTTTAGGAAGAAGAGTCAGGATAGCAAGAATAAACAGGAATTAGTTTCCAAGTTAAGGATGGGGCAGATTAGGGTGAAGAATGATATACACAAAAGATGAAACCTGTTCATTTGTTTTTGAGTTGAAGAAAGGCAACACAATTATATGGTGTAAGTTAATACAGCAATCTCAAACAGTAACTAAATGTACACAAACATTAAATAAATTCATAGTAAATCACAGTTTGATATTATTTTCTTTATTCAAAAGGATACTAAACTCACTACAGAATACTCACAGTTGTAACATCCCATCCTTATTGTAGTTTTACTGAGGATTCAGATAATCTGGAGGTGTTAACAAGCAATGATTTGTTTGTATAACTGAACTATTTTCACACTAGTGACACACATGAAATTTAAAGAGTTTGGATGTATATGGCTGCCAAATTCATATGTTGATATCTGCACTTCTAGGATGTTGGTATCAAGAGATGGAGCTGTTATAGGGCATACACATAGGAGGGCTGAGACACATAGTTTGACTATGAATATCTCAGCTTCCAGAATGGTGAGCAATAAATCCTTGTCTCTTAAAAAACTATCCGCTGTACAGAAGTTTGTTAAAACAGCACAAATAGACCAAGACATCAATATCCTGCAAATTATTTAGAGTATTTCATTTGTAACTCACCCCCAATATCTAGAAAACTGCTTTGGAAACAGTATACGCTTCAGGAGTAAAAAAATATTGATGCCAGTTAAGAAAATATTATCAATAATAGATCCTTCAGAATTTCATTAGTAATTATAAATTATCCTACTAATGCAACACTTCCACTTACATGAGATGAAATAACAATATGCTACTGAATGCAAATTTTCTACCTGCAAAAGTACTTATGTGTCTATTTAGAAGAAAACAGGCATTAATCATAAGTTTTTACATGGAATCCAGCAATGTTTTCACTAATTTTTAACTACTTTTGGTGAAGTTATTACAGCATGACTTCATAATTCATTTTTCTAGTACAAATGTTCATTTTTAGCACCTAAGTCTCTTTGAATTTTATATGGCTGAAAATAAATATGAGAAGTTCAAAATAATTTTCTTTTGTTTAAGAAGTATTTGGTTCTAGTTCACAGAACTCTCATTAGATTCACACACACTAACATATATACATGGAAATGAAAGATGAGGAAAGATGGGTCTTTTTATCTCAAAAATTTCATACTAACAATTGAACCAAAACTGTTACAAGAAACTCAGCTTTGACTACCTTCAAAGACAATGGAAAACCAGAATATGAAAAACATTTTATTTTATTTTATTTTTTTACGTTTTTTTGTACATTACTAGCAGAATCTTTCTTTGCTGAATCAGACTTTCCCAATGAGAAGTAATAATTCATAACTTTACAGATAATGGACTATGATTGGACAGATCTGAGTCAGTGCTTGCCTTAGAATCAGCTGTAGATGACAAAGGAATGTAGATGATGGGATCAGCTTGAGTCAGGGAGGGGGTTTGAAGGGGTACCTGGCAGAGCAATTACCTAGTGAAGGTGAATAAGTTTGCTGTGAATATAAATGCCTATTGTATTTATCTCTCATTTTTAGAAATAATAAATATTATTTATTTATAGATATTGCTAAGTGAATTTCAAACTATGGTTTCCATATTTCTATTTTAACATGAAGGTAAATGTTCTGTATTCAATGTAGAAAATATATTTTTAAATTTTTCATTGTAATATAATGACGTAATTTTTCCCATTCACTCACCTTGCTTCAAATTTTCTTATATATCTCTTCTTGTTCTATTTTGAATTCATTCCCTCTTTTGCCATAAATTACCATTTTATGCATATATGCATATGGACATTCATATGTATTTGTAAATTCACAAATACAAGCTGTTACTTGTACGTGTGTTTTCAGGGCTGACCATTTGGTATTGGATAACCAATTGGTGTTTTCTTCCCTAAGAAAGTCTATTTCTCCCACTCTCAGTGTTCCTTTGCTGCCTGTCGTTCTTTACGTAGGATTAAGGCCTCATGATCCTTCCTTCCCCATCCACTTTAGCATGGACATTGCTGTTGTTCCTGATAAGGTGATGTTTAAACATTCATGTTGGTGAGACTTTAAAGGTGTAGCTTCTGACAGTACTAAGAGACATGTTCACAAGAGACTCTTTGAGTCTCTAGCTCTTACAATCTTTTTGTCTCCTCGTTCACAGTGTGCCCTGAGCCTTAGGTGAAGTTGTTGCTTTATCCATTGGGATGAGGTTCCACATGGATACTGTGCTTTGATTGGTTGTGATTTTTTGTAGCAGTCTTTGTCTGTAGCACAGAGGAGTTTCACTGATGAAGAGTGAGGACTAAACTTACTTGTGGGGATAAGGACACATATTTAGAATGCAGTTAGAGATCATGCTGGTTTAGTAAAGATCCAAGATTTCATTAGCTCTGAGTAGTTGGTTAGGTTTCCAGTACCATGATTTCTCTCCTGTTAAAAAAATCTTTAGAGAGGTGCTTGTTCCTGCCAAGTGTGACAATACTTAGAACTATTATGTCACACTGGTCATGGTTGCCATAGAGGTCATCGCTGGATAGGACTGCTAGTTGCTTCCCTCCTTCAGAAGCTTGCATGGTTTCCTCAGGAATGAGGCATTGAAGTCAGTTTCAGTTGAGGGGTTCTCTTGGACCTATGTCAGAAGCGCATGGTGTTTTCAACAATAGGACTTACTTTCCACCTCAAGAGGCAACTAAAGGCAGTAGCAATAGTCTGCAAGTTTTGTGAGTCTCTAGAAAACCCTGACCAAAAGCTCAAAAAGAGGCTTCTGGTATGCAGTGTTAAGGTTTCTGTTATGTGGTAGTTGGCTCTCAGAGGAAACACTGTTAATCACAATGAGAAAATTTCATTTAAATTATTCATGCATATTTATATACAGACTTACAATTATTTTGATTTTTTAGTAGATACTTAATAGTATGATTACTTGTGACTTTTTTCAGATATCCTTAGTGTTATTTTACCCTCTTCTCTCTTTCTTTCATATTTATCTTCTTCCAT
>CABHPH010158806.1:0-24942 GCA_902168325.1 Peromyscus nudipes | reverse complement strand
CCCCCCCCCCCCACAGGGTTTCTCTGTGTAGCTTTGCACTTTCCTGGAACTTGCTTTGTAGACCAGGTTGGCCTCGAACTCACAGAGATCCACCTGCCTCTGTCTCCCGAGTGCTGGGATTAAAGGCACTGGTCATGGAGTTTTGTAACAGCAATAGAAACCCTAACTGAGTATACAGGTGTATAGTGTGTGAGTGTGCATGTGCCATGGCAGGAAAATGGAGGTCAGAGGGCAACTAGTGGGAATCGGTTATCCCTTTCTAACATCTGAGTTCCTGGTATCAAGCTCAGGTCCTCAGGCTTGGCAGCAAGTGCCCTTACCTGCTGCTGAGCCGTCTCGCCCACCCCAGCATGCTCTGTTTTTCAGAGCTCCCAGGTAGTATAAAGCATGCAACACAGTAATTTACCCTTGTCTCTTAAATGAATCAGGCGTCAGTTTTCTGCCGTGCCCCAGAACACGTGTAGCCACTGTGAAGGCAGATACAGGAGTCCCTGGTGCCCCTCTGTGCTGGAAGAAGTGGACAGCTTGTGGCAAGGATGCTGAGGAGCAGGGCAGAATAATAAGGCAGTAGAGGAGAAGGCATCTGTAGAGGCTGACTGAGTTCCTCGGTCCAATTCTAAGAATGACTTAGGGATCCCACTGTCTGTGTGGGCTTATTCTTTTCCATTGAGTCCCTCAGGTTGCTGAGGAGTGTCCCCCCCCCCACACACACACCCCAAGAGCACATGGCCATGGACCTGTCTTCCCTACAGGTTTTCTCGGGCAAGCAAGGCTTAGTGGACAGGCAGCTCTGAATGGGAATCCCTGAACTCTTAGCTGCGTGGCCTTGGATAAATTTACGTCTCTGAGCCTCTGTTTTCTCACCTATAAAAATGAGTCTGTTAATACTACTTTTTCATAAAAGCTATGAAAATTAAATTAGATGATAAATGCAAATCACTTAGCACAGTGCCTGGCTCTTGGTTGGCATTCAGTAATTATTAGCTGTCATTAGTACTGTCGGACCCATACGGCCGTCCCCTTTCCTTTAGTGAGAGAATGAAAGGCCTCTCTGAGGCATTAATAGATTGGCACAGAGCTTGGCTTAACTGCCTCTCGTTTTGGCTTTGGAAATAAAGGCTCTTCCCCCCAAAAAAATCCCCCCAAAGGGATGAACACAAGCCCTCTGTACCCCCGCTCCCCCCAAACTCATCTCTTTCATCCCATTTCCTCTTTCCTTCCTTCAAATGATCACCGTTTGAAGCTGAGTCTTTATGCTTGAGTGACAGTCCACCCGGTGATGATGCTGTCATCCCTTGCGGACCGGGAGACAGTAATAATTGCTGGAGAATTATTATTACAGACAGCAATAACTGCCGTAGAGCCGGGACGGGATTATTTCTTTGAATCGCTTATGGTTTGTCTCAGCTGTGACTTGTCCCCTGCCCCTTTCTCCATGGGTGTCATCGTTTTCAGAAAATCCTTTAGTGCTCAAAGCACTGAAGACAAAGCAGGGATTGCTTCCCCTTTACGCCCCTCTGGTTCCAGGCTGCTGGTGCAACTCCTGCATTTTTAACAGGGGCAGGGATAAGAAGCCGGCAGGGTTGCAGCAGAACCAGAGATGGGCGTGAGCTTTTCCCTGGGTGAATAGCCCCAGCAAGTGTAAACAGAGATTGAGGTTGACATTATTAACTTTAAAAAACAGCTGATCACCGTCAGCGTGGCAGACTAGTCTATAATGAAGAAGTGAAAGTTGTGGAGTAGGAACCAGGGCTGGAGTCCTCACATTGCTGGTTAGCTCAGCTTTAGATTCATCTTTTTACAATTGTAAGCCTCAGCATCATTGTCTGCAGAAAAACAAACCAACAAAAATGGTGATACTGAATGGGCCGAGGGGTGTATGTCAAAGGACAGCCGCTGAAGCCGAGTTACTATTTTTACCTCCCAAGAAATGGAGACTGGGGGAGAGGGGACTTTGAATAATCGTAAATCAAAGAGAGACATGACTTTAAAATTTTAAATTTAAATATTTGATTGCAAGTGTGCTGTAACAATTGCTTGGAAAAGCCAGTGATAACATTGGGCCAAAGGTGACAGACAGTGGTGGGGGGCATTTTTCCTCATGCACTTATTCTGATATTCTGTACCCCCTACCTTTCCATCTGCCTGTTCTGCTGCCCTACATTTCACTGGAACGACACTGTCTTGGGGTTAAGCATATGGGCTTCAAGCCAAGTGAGGTAGTGTATGTCTATAATTCTAACATTTGGTGGAGTAGAGGCAGGAGGATTTTGAGTTCAAGGCCAACCTGGGCTATAGAATGAACTGTAGACCGGTCTTAACATATCAAAACCTGTTTCCAAATTAAAGAACATGGGTGTTGAAGGCAGAGGGTCTGGGCCTGGAAGCCTGCCCCTGAAATGTAGCCTGAGCAAAAACTCACCTTCCCTCTCCTTAGGGTCTTCAGCTATATAACGGGACCGGCATCAGGACCACAAGGACCAGGCTGCAGCTGGAACGGAATGGACCGATGCAGCCGAGGCTGGGCCTGTCATTCAGCGTGGAGTCATCATGACTTCACTCACGCAGTGCTTTCCCCCATGTAGCTGGGACTAGAGCTTTCTCTGGAGAGCGAGGTTTCGGCCAGCCTCCGCTTGCACAAGCTCTGGTCACGTGTGGACACAGTTTGTCTCCGATTTTATTTCTCTTGGCAATCGATTGGGGGCCTCAACAGGTGCCTGCCCCCCGCCCTCGTGAACGCCGTTGTGTGTGAAGGGTAGTGAGGGGATCTCGCAGTCCTGCATGCAGCCACCTATAAGCTCGCTCACTCACCTACTGATTCATTTACTGTCTTTCCCATTCCGGCAGCCACCCATCAGAGTTACAGCCATAGCTCTAAAGTTTGTCGGGAGCCTGGTCCGTCTCCTACCCTGCTACGCTGGAATCTACCAGCGTGACGCTTGTGTTATTTTTCCATTCCTCTTTAGGTGTCGCTGAAGTACAGCCAGCCTGGGAACCGGTATTTAATATCTGGTAACAGGGTATGGTGGGGAGCCCTTGGGAGACCGAGAAACAGAAGGAGTGCTGTGAGGTCAGGGCTGTTCTGTGCTACACAGTGAAACACAGTCTTAAAAACAAAGCAAAACAAACAAACAAACAAACAAACAAAAACAAACAAACCCCTAAACCAACCTTTATCACTCACTCTACCTGCCAGACCCTGGTTCCATCAGTGACTTGATGGTACCAGAAAACTGGAGAGCTATGTAAGCCAGTGAGACTGAGGGATGCCATCTAAAGCCACAGAGCAACTCAAGCTTGCGGTGGTGGTTGGGGTGTGGGTGATGGGCTACCCGTGGAGTCTTGCGGGATTTCCTAGGCTAGCTGGTGGAGGGGCTTTAAAAAGGTGTCTGGTGAGGAGGCTACCCAGCTCCATCTCACTTCCTCCCTGGGGCTGATTCTCAATAGCTCACATTTCAGGGATGGTGATGGGTCCTCCTGCAGCCTATTCTTTTACTCCCAAGTGCCCAGGTCACTGACACCGGAAGGGCTCTGTGAGTCACAGATGCAGCCTTCTTTTTGGAGACATCCCAGGACTTAGCCCCGGCTACACCCTCTAGGCCTCAGGAGTCTTCTGGGGTCCTTGATCACCACTAGAGAGGTTACGGACCAGTTTCTGCATTTCTGCCACCTCTCCAGGTAATTCTTGACACTCGAAAGTGATGTTCCTGGACTTCAAGTTCTGTTGCTGCTCTGCTAGCAATTCGGTAGCTGAACTTGCGTGGAATCTTCCAACTTTCCCTTTCGGTGGCTTCCTCTCCCTTGTCACCCTCCTACCCCTCTCATTCCTGTAACTTATTTTAGAACATGTCAGGCTCCTGCCTTTCTTACCAACAAGAGGCTGTTGAAGTCTTTCAACCTACAGCAGTCGTGATGTTTAATTCATGGGCTAGAAAATTAATTTCATTTTCGTGAACAAAGCCAGTGGAAATAGCGAAGAGACCCTGTGCACGGCCCTTGGCGTTTAGTGTGTCTGTCGTATGCACTGGCGACAGTGAGGTGTTCTGGAGGTAGGGCCTCCTACAAATCTGAGAAGTCCTCACCCCTATTATTCCTGCCAGTGAATGAAACCCAATGTACAGCCTCAGAGACAAATTTTATCATAAGAATTTGGCCATCTCTCTAGCCCCACTTTCTTTTTTTTTAAAAAAAAAAAAAACTTTAAAATTTTTAAATTTCAATTATTTCATTTTCTTCTTCAGGAACTCTCCTTTAGGCACATTTAACAGTTTTCCTACAATTATCACAACAATCAGCTGCAAATGGTTTAGATGACAAGGAAGATTTCTTTAAATTTTTTTCCTTCATTTTTTCTTTTTCTTTATTCTTCTCTCATACAGTACATCCTGACCACAGCCTCCCCTCCCCTCCCTTGCATCCTCCCAGCTCCCCCCCCACCAGATCGACTGCTCCTCTGAGTCCCTTCAGAAAAGAGCAGGTCTCCCAGTGATATCAACCAAAATTCCTCTACAGCTATGAGTACGTCTGCGGGTTCATGCACTTGAGTGCAGTGCTCTTGGCTGCCAGAAGAGGGCCATCTGATCCCCTGGAAGTGGCGTTACAGGAGGTTGTGAGCTGGCCGACTTAGGTGCTGAGAACCCGAGTCCTTCCCAAGACCAGCCAGTGCTCTTTACCACTGAGTCGTCTCTCTAGCTCATATAAGGAAGATCTCTGATTTCAGTAATAAGAAATCCTGAGGTGGGGTGGGGGCTGGAGGTGTAGGTCAGTGGTCAAGTGCTTGCCTGGCATTAGGCTGAGGTTTGATGCCAGCACAAGAAAAAAAAAGTTCAAGAAAGTGTACTTCCAGGTGACTCCGCAACCTCACAGAAGTGCCTTTGTCCTGTGGAAGAAGGGAGCCCTTGTGCCTCTTGAAGTCGTGTTTGATCATAGTAGAACTCTTTCCTGGTCCCCTCAGTTTCCCTTGCAGGATTGGGTTGGTTCTTTGGTAAGCCAGCCTCTGGCACAGTGGTGGGTTAGCATGGGCCATTCAACCTAAGCAGGGCTGTCTCAGGAGGCCACCAGGTGGCTCTGAGTCAATTGAAATTTACTGCTTATAGTTTGGGGCTGGGAACATTAGAGTGCCCAGAGAGTCATGGTGTCAGTGCAGGCCTGCTTCCTGATTCATGGCGGACACCTTTTCACCGTGCACACTCATGGCAGAAGGTTGAGGGTCTTAAAGTCTCTGGGGTTTCTCTTTTGAGAGTGTAGATCCTGTTCCATAAGGACACCACTTGGTGACTGGATCCTAAAAGGCTGTACCTTCCTCAGCTACCACACTAGCAACTGAGGATCCCCACGGCTCCCCCAGAAGGGTGCATTCTCCTCAGGCTGCTGACTTTCATGGCTGACCATTTCCCTCATCTTTTGGTGACATAGAATCTGTCACCAAGTTACAACCAGACTTCTGGTCTTTAACTTCATATTTTCTTTAAGGGACATTTAAATCTCCAGTTCTCATTTCCTTCCATTCAGCAGTTTTTGTTTTTGTTTTTTTTTTAAAGATTTTTTTTATTTATTATGTATACACTATTCTGCCTGCATGTATCCCTGCAAGCCAGAAAAAGGCACCAGATCTTATTACAGATGGTTGTGGGCCACCATGTGGTTGCTGGGAATTGAACTCAGGACCTCTGGAAGAGTAGCCGGTGCTCTTCACCTCTGAGTCATCTCTCCAGCCCCCATTCAGCAGTTTTAATATTGATTTTCTGAGCACTTCACACATGCATATAATGTACTTTGATCATGTTCACTCCTCTTTTTTATTTTTCTTATTTTTTAATTTAGTCCAGTTTGTGTTCCCTGTATAGTCATGGATGTGGGGGCATCCACTGGGGTGTGAGAGACTAAAGGGTCCATACTTTTAAAGAAAAGTGATTCTCCCTCCTATGGATGTCACCAACTGTCAATAGCTCCCCTGCTAAGGGTGGGAGCTTGGGAGACCCTCTCTGCCTTCTGGTGGAATGTTGACCTGTTTGATCTTGGTCCTTTCTTGTTGGGGCACCCTTTCCTTCTGCCCTCTCCATGACCTCTGACCCTCTCTGACCTCTGACTCTTACAATCTTTTTGTCCCCTCTTCCGCTATCCACCTAGCAGTTCACTGTGTAAAATCATTCAGCCCACCATGCATGTGGATTAACGTAAGTGCTAAATGGACATTGTGCTGGGTGGTTGCTGGATCTCCCAGACAGCGAATTCCTAACAGTGCCTCTGAAATTTTTCTGATAGAAAAATCCTCTGTCAATGAACTTGACAAGAGTAGAGACTAAAGCTCAGGCTTAACTTGATTTCCTTCTTCTATTACTGTCTGGTACACAAAGGTTTTAAAATTTGAGACCAGCTCTAAATGTACACCCCAGAATGGAACTACATGGTCTGGGTTGGCTTAGAATTTGGAGCAATCCTCCTGCTTCAGCTTCATGAGTGCAGGCATTATGGGTGTGCATACCTGGCCCTTCCCTCCTGTTATGCATCCCTCAAAAGAGCAACTGATTTCTCCCTAACTACCGTTTTCAAGGCAGTTGGAACATGGAATATACTCTGATCCTTTCAAACTTCCACACATGGAATCAGACATATATTTCAGAACCTATTCCTCTGAAGCATGTCTTTGTAAGAGGCTTTTCCTGATGGCTCTTCAAAGCCTGCAACTCCTGTGAGTGTCTCTAACAAGTTTGCTTCCGCCCTGGGGTCTCTGTATGCAAATGGAGCATTAGCCATGTGAACAATGCTCTGGAGCATACACACTCCATAGCCCAGGCTGACGGGCAGTTCGTAGGGATCCTGGTCTTTAGCCTCCAGGGTTGTGGACGTTTCTAAAGCATGACCTTTGGGGACACATTCAAGCCATAGCATCATCCTAGAGAACAGTTCCTTTTCATGTTGAATTTTGCCTTTAAATTTTTTTTTTTTACAATTTATTTATCTTTATTTTTTTTATGTGCATTGGTGTTTGCATGTATGTCTGTGTGAGAGTGGAGAGTGTCAGATCTTAGAGTTACAGACAGTTGTGAGCTGCCATGTGGGTGCTGGGAATTGAACCTGGGTCCTTTGGTAGAGCAGTTGGTGCTCTTAACCACTGAGCCATCACTCCAGCCCCGAATTTTGCCTTTTGTATTCTGGAAAGCAGAAAAACTTCTCAAGCCTTTCTGGTACCTTTTGAAGTCTTGAGGCTGATTCAGCTCTCCTTGAGGGGACTATTTAGGCTGCTCTCATTCAGGGACATGAGTGAAAAGTCAGGTGGAGAGCGCTGTGAGCACGGGCAGGCCCTGCTTCAGGGAAAAAAAAAAAAAGACGGACAGTTTCAAGAGCAAAGCAGCCCCTTGGGCCCCATCACCCTCCCCAGACTGTGGCCTCCTAGCTTGGCCAGATGTGTCTCCATTCTAAAGGTCACAGAGATTTTGGACTCTGCTGAGTAGCAAAAGTGCTAATTAACTTCCCAAGTTCCTCCCTGGCTAGCGACATCCCTCCTGGATACTAATTGGGTTTATGAAAAAGATGAAGTATTTTCAAGTGCAGAAGAGAATCTCTGGGCACTGAGGTAATAGCATTCAGCATTGTGCTGGCATGTTCTGTGCTCAGGCTCGGAGCCCTGAGGGAACCCTTCTGGACTATCCTTTTCTACACCGGCTTGGACACAGGCAGGCTGAGAGATTATGAACATCAAGTTACAGTCCATTTCCCACACGTAAGTCATGGGCTTAGCATGGGCCATGTTGAGAGTGCCCGTGTGAGGGTCATTCTTGCCCATAGAAACTTTCAGTGGAGGGGGGTGTCAGTTATAACTCAGTGTAATGAAGCCAGATCAGAAATGGGGCTGGGGTACAGGGACAGCTAGAGGAGGATCATCTGTGGTCAACGTCCCTGTGTGGTGGGGACCTTGCATTAAGTTGATTTTAAAAAGGTGCCTGAGGGTCCTGAGGTAGAAAGGGAAGGAAAAGGCATTCATCCAAGAGACGTAAACCATGTGCTAGGCATGGGATGGGTAGCTGAGGGAAAGCTGGTGGCTGAAGATGGTCACAAGCACTCGTGTGCCTCTTGTGTGCCAGGCAGGCCACCAAGTGCCTTCTGGGTTCTGACTCTCTAAGTCCACCCAGTGACAACCCTGTTTGGGATCTTAACTTCAGTCTGAATGAAACTTTGAAAATGAAGCTATTTGATGGCCAATTCACAGGGGAAATTTCACCTCATTAATTTACCGGATGGCACAACCTGACCTAAACTATGTTTCCTGTTTACCCTGAGTGTTCATCTTTGAGACCTGGGCACATCCTGGTAAGCTCAATGCTGGTGTGTTTTTGCAGGATCGCCTTGCTGGGCTGAACATTTTTGAATGTTGAAGTGCATCAGACTTCTGTCTTTTTTTTTTTTTTTTTTATAAGGGATTGTGGACATCTCACGTGGGAGGAACCAGTGGCACAAAGGGTGGTGCTTCCCAAGGCCACAGAGCCAGGAAGGGGCAGTCAGAGTTTGTACAAGGCACTTCTGATGCCTGGGGCCAGGTACCCTTAGGTGACACTCTCCCACAGGCTTTGATGTCCCACAAAGGAGTTACTGGGGCCCCAGATGTGTGAGTGACTCTGGAGGGAGGGTGGAGCGGCTGAGCCCTGCTGACTCTCCCATCACTGCTGTCTTGTGGCAGTAAGAAGACTATGGGTACCACTTTCCCAGAGGGTCAGCGTGGGGATGGAGGCCCAGTTACCCTCCCTCTGGGGCACTTAGTTATTTCGGGAATGAAGAGGCCTCTCTGCCTCTACTGTTTTCCCTTGAGGAAAACACACACACACACACACACACACACACACACACACACACAAGCTGGGCCCCTGGGCGGCTGATGATGGCTCCTTTTGCCTAGTCTTCATTTGTATCACATCTTATTCCCATCCCTGGTCCTGCTCATAAACCCTTCACTCTCAGAGGCCCAGTTGGAAAGAAAATGTTTTTGAAAATAATTCTGGAGTTTTATAGGTCAAAGTCAAGACCAGCCTTATGTGCCAGCTGAGAATGAACAGCCAGTGGGAAGAGCCATTTTCAGGGCATGGACGTTATAAAGCCCTTAAATGATGCTCAGCAGCCTCCCGGTGTTTGAGCAGGACTTCTGGGCTGGGTTCTGCCTCAGCTGTTTTATGAGTGCCCAGAAATTGTGTACATGGTCCTGTGTCTGTCGGGAGTTTTCTTCCATCAGGATCTGAGCAGAGTCTCTGACTTTAAAATGATTCATCATGCTGGTCTGGAGAAAGTCGATGTTAAACCTGTTGGCTTTTCTGAAAGGATAAAAAGGTAATGAATATTCATTATGCATTACCATCCATTATCCCTTGGAAATCCACAGTTAATATCATCATTATCATGCTTTATTTAATAGACAGGAGCATTAAGTCTGGATAGGATGAAGGGGAATTTGGGGGCTTCTGAGTTCAGTAGATCTTTATGGGATGGGTCTTCACCGAGTCCCCCAAATGAGAGATCCCCTTGCATTGTGGGATAACGTAAAAACAGAAAGAGACTGTATGCGCTTTGGCAGTGCTGGGCCCTGGCTCATGTTAAGCTTGGGCTCTACCTCTGAGCTACAGTTCCAGTCTTGGGATATTCTGTGACAAAGCTCTCTCTATGTAGCTGGCTTTGAACATGGTTAGCCTTGAATGCAAGTTCTTCCTGCCTCTGCCCCCCTGAGTTCTGGGACACAGTCAGGAGCCACTATGCCTTGCTTCTCTCTCTCATCTTTTATTTACTCACAATTGCATGACAGCGTCACCATTCTGAGTGGAGCAGCATGGGCATTCTCAGAGTCCTCTTCCTGCATCTGTTCAGCTCTGCCTATTACAGACACCCTGATGAGCAGATCCCTGGGGATTCAGGGTATTATCACTAAGTTAATGACTTAGCAGCAAATTCCTTTATTATCTTACAGTTCTGTAGCTTACACAGATCTCACTAAGATAAATCCAAGTGTCTCCAGCACTACACTTCTTCCAGGAACTGCTAGTAGTGAACGTATTTCCTTGTCCTTTTCATCCTTGTCTATGGCCCTGTCTTCCTTCTTCAAAGTCAGCAACGATAGGTCCAATCCTTCTCACAGGACCTCACTCCAGCCTCCTCTTCTGCTTCTCTCCACTTCTAAGGATCCTTGTGATTATGCTGAAAACACTCAGTTAGATGAGGATTCTCCTTTGCTCTGTAATGTAACATAGGCACAGCCACCAACAACTAAGATGTGGGTTATTCTGTCTAATACACCCAGGCACCAAAGAAAGAGCTGCCTTTGTTCCTCTAGTTACTGTAGGCACTATTTTGGATAGTGCACAGTTATATACAGCTTACTTTGAAGAGCACGGTCCTTGTGATGGGGACATCAAAGGGCCGTGAAGGTTGCAGGTTCTTTGATCTCATCCTCCCCTTCTAGACGGACACAGTTCACAGGCTGTGTCCCGTGGACCATGAATAGCTCCCAGAGCAGCGTCTCTCTTAGGAAACATTCAAAAGATATCTGATGTTGACAGTGTTTGGACATCTACCTTTGGCCAGGTCCCCAGGGTAACAACATGTTACCAAAAGATGACCTGGAGGCAGTATGAGATCTGGAAACTGTCAGATGAGCATTTTGTTTGGGATGGAGATGAGGAGAGATTCGTGGCCTGCCCAGAATACAAATGTCACCTTCTTCTGTACACCCCATACAACTGTGTATGTGCAGTGTGTGAACGTGGACAGAGAACAGGACTAATGACTACAGACATAAGCAGCAGGTGCTCAATCATGGAAGAAAGTGCAAAGGTGGGAAAGGCCCCGGTCATTTGGCTCATGGTCACTTGTAAATGGCTGTATTGGGTTTAAGGTCTTGTGGGGAAACATGTCTCAAGGGTGAGGTTTGAGTGGTGATGAGACCTCACTAGCTAATTGTTGCTGAGTCCTAACGGCTCCCTCAGGGGAGGGGGTGAGAAGTCAACAACACAGACCTCGGGAGTCAGGTGAAAGGCAAGCAGCAGACTCGTTTGTTCAGTAGCAGGGAAAAGCCTTATATACCTTCCTCCCAGCACCCAGGCTGTGTCCCAATCTGGTGATAGTGTGTAGTCGTCCCTCATTGGCTGGGCACGATCAGGAACTCTGACAGTGCCTGTTGCTAGGCCCTCCAGGCAGACTCCAGGTTGGCTCATAAGGAAGTCCATTATGTGCATGCCTTGGCCACTGGTTTGAGCCAATTTCCTCGACCCTATGGGTCTGCCCTACTACAGCTAATTGTATAGGTTTGAGACTTTTGTTTTGTTTCTGATACTGCTGGGAAAACATTCTTTTCAGTGATTATGGGGAGTCTTGATGTTACAGGAAGCCCTTAGGCTGGGAATATGGAATCTAGGGAGAAGGTACCCAACTTTGTAATAGCGCTTGGTATAAAGTGAAAATAAGACACTTTTTTTTTTTTTAGAGCTGAGGACCGAACCCAGGGCCTTGTGCTTGCTAGGCAAGCGCTCTACCACTGAGCTAAATCCCAAACCCTGAAAACAAAACGCTTTTTAACAGTTAATAAGAATTTTGAGGACTTGATGCTCAGCTCTGTGATAGGGTGTGCTTAGAAAACATGCAATAAAACAGACAATAAAAAATTTCAAGATGAGAACAGCAGCATATTTAAACAAGCATGGTTCTCTCCTGACATGAGGTCCTGGGTTACCACACTGATGACACATTCATAGAGCTTCCCTGCCCAGAAGTAAGCTACGTCCTGTGTGCCTCCTGCGTGCTGAACATTGACAAGGATGTTTAAGGCCCTTTTTCAGGGATTGACAGAGCTGTGGCTCTTTGCTCTGGCTGTTCCCCTTCTAGCCGTGAAGTGTGTCTGCCTGCACCGGATGTTTGACTATCAGTTTGGAGATGTGTTTCCAGGCAGCATCCCTGAATCATGAACCAGAGGCCCACGCCTCCCCAGCTCCATCCTCGTCAGAATCCATCCTAAGGGCAGCTGCTGTCGCAGGTCACAGTGAAACAAGAATCTGCAGTGGTTCCAATGTATTTGGGGACATCTTCAAATTTGTCCTTGAAAAACTTTATTTTATTTTTTTTTTTTAAATTAGGTCCTTCTGATGTCAATGGAGATTGAGAGCCCAACATCGCCAGCTTTGGCAAGCATTAATGTAAGCCTAGGAACTGTAACCATAAGATTGGATTCTCCAGAAGAGCTGCCAGCTAAAGTCGTGCTAGAATCAAGAATAATGGGCCTTGGCAGTACGTGTTACTGGAGTTGTATCCATGCCAGTGGATGTCCACACAATCCAGAAGAGAATTTGTCATTGCTGCTGCCGCTGTTGCTGTTATAGCAATGGCGCCCACCACTGCTACTCTTTCTGGGATTACCATTTCATAATTGCTTACTACAGCTAGCACAATGGAGACCCTGGCAACAAAAGTAGCTACCACAGTTAGTTAATCTCTCATTCTATGGGGCATGATAAATTTAATTCAGTAGTTATATACATCTCGATTGGCTTTGAAAATTATAAATCTATAAACTCAAGTTCCAGTTGCTTTTGGGATACTATCTTACAAGGACACCAACGTACAGTATGACTTGTTAAGGAAGGGAATGGCTCAGTTGCCTTTAGCCTACTGGCTATGGGTGAGATAGGACCTCTGTTGGTCTTTTCTATATCGAACACACAGATTGCAAGCTCAGTGCCACTTTGAGATCTTTGGCAGCAGTTAACTCTGCAGCTCACGATTGAGCCTGTATGATAATGAGTATTCAGAGATGGGTAATGCCTGGGGGGCACTCACCAACCTAAGACAGAACACCTGTGTGGCCTGGGCAGGCGTCTCCATGACGGGTAAGGTGACCTGCTGACGTCCCACGCAATCCAAGTCAGAAGCTCACTTTTTAATAAAAAGGGGACCTGTAGGGCCCTGGCCCCCGTTTTGGGTAACTGTTGCCTTGCTTGTGGACCTTGACCTTGATATTCTCCCTATGCTAATTCCCTGCCAGGTTCCACCCTCCTGAATGCTTAAGGGAAGTTCCTTACCTGGTACCCTGAATAATGGGCGTTAACAGATTAGAAGCAAGATTGTAAAACATCAGTAGCGAACTTCTGCCCTCCGGGGTCCTCCCATTGTGCTGTAAGGCTGTATTTAAGACCTCCTCCCCCCCTTAAATGACATTCAGCATTTAAAATTAATATATATATATATATATTATACATATAATTGAATGAATACTGTGAATGTAATCTACGAATGCCACAAATGTGATTAATATCATGAGTGTAATTAATGAATATCATGAATGTAATTTAAAAAATAAATAAATAAAGTAAAAAAAAAATTAGGCAATGCTTGTTCATTAGAGGTGCTCTAGAACATATAAACAAGCAAAAGAAAGGATGACTTTGTCTCTCCATCCTAGAGAAAGCAGTTGTTTATGACCATTTGGATTGAGGTCATCAGACCCTTTTCCCTCTTTTTTTTTTTTTTTTTTTAAATTTTAACTTTATTTTATGTGCATTGATGTGAAGCTGTCAGATCCTGGGGAATTGAACTTACAGACAGTTGTGAGCTGCCATGTGGGTGCTGGGAATTGAACCTGGGTCCCCTGGAAGAGCAGCCAGTGCTCTTAACTGTTGAGCCATCTCTCCAGCCCCCTAACTACAGTCTTGTTCCCTCCAGTCACATGTAATCCTGTTTTAGGTATCTGTTTTTTTTTTCTTTCTTTTTTTTGTGTTTTTTAATTTGTTAACATACCATAGACAATACTTTACGTCCATTGATGTGGATTATGGATTATGTAGGTTTTAAAAAAATAAGATGAAAAAAAATCACATTTATTTATTGGGTGTGCATGGCAGAGAAGAACTGGGGGAGTCAGGTCTCTAATTTCATGCTGTGGGTTCAGGGATTGAACCGAGGTGGTCAGGCGTGCCCGCTGAGCCAGCTTGCTAGTGCACAGCTCGTCTTTTAAGGGCGGTGTAGAGCCCCAAGGTTTCGGTGTAGTTCACTTTGACTCCCTCTTTTGTTGTAGTACTGCTGTTAAACAGCTGTGCTCCATCTCAGTGGGTTCATCTTCCTGCACATCTGTCATGGTTTGGATATGAAGTGAGTCCCATTTCCCCACCAGGCTTGTGTGTTCAAGGCTTAGTCCCCAGCGCCATGTTGAGAGGTGGGAGGGACTTTAGGGGTGTGATTGGCCTGTGAGCGCACAGACTGACCGGTGAATCCATTGGTGGATTGTTAGGAGGTGGTGGAAACTCTGGAAGGTGGGGTCTGGTTACAGGACGCCAGTTGCTGATGGCGCACCTTGACGGGCAAGTCTTTTCTTTGGCTTCTTCCTCTTTGTGTCATGGTGTCCTGGCTACCAGGAAGCAAACACCTCTCCTCTCCTCTGCCTTTTCCACCGTGATATTCCTGCCTTGCCGTGGGCCTAACAGCGCTGAAGCCAGCAGGGACTAAAACCCTTGAAACCGAGAACAAATAGAGCAAAGTGTTTACATTGTTTTGTAAATCTGTCCGACGCCATCTGCATTTTCCTTTGTTAGTGAATCTGCTCTGATAGTTTGTCCCAGTGACAGAAAGGGACCAGTACACCCTTGACCGTCTCCCCAGACTCCATCCCTTGATGCGTTTTCACTGAGGCTGTAGGCCGGTGATTCTCCACCAGAGGGGAGTCTTCCTCACAAAGAGGAGTTTGGGGGCCAGAGAGTTGTATGCCAGTAAGGGCTGCAGAACAAAACCCTGCCTCAGAAAATCAAATCAAAACCAAACCAAACAAAAAGACCGTTCTCTTATATAACCACGTTCAATCCTTTCTGCATATTATAAATTATTTTTCCAGCATCTCCAGGTGACTCCTCCTACTGAGGGAAAATCCTTCACCCACAGGAGCCGAATCTGTGCTGTGTCAAGCTGTGCCCAGTGGGACACAGAAGCTCAGAGCTGATGCTCACAGCCCTGTGATGTTCTATTGGTTCATTTCCATCATAAAACGTCAAATCTCTGTGAAGTACTGACATATTTATGAGTCTGGGAAAACGTTGCTTTCCTGGCTCACACCAGTTCCCTGGCTAATCTATGCTAGTACAATGGCATCTTGTTAATTTATTAACCCTCAGTTCTATTAAAAGACTGAGTGGAAGGAATCTTCATGATGCTTCTAGTCCCACTTTGCCGTTAAACTGACTGAGGACCACAGACAGGGGTTGGGACTGGAGCCTGGGGCCTTGCTTTGACTTAGCAGTCCCTAGCAGGGCTGTTTAATCATCTTACACTCATTATCCCTTTTACCCAAGCACCTGTTACACAACCCCAAAGATATAGGTACATAAAATAGCTATACAAATCAAACATTCCCTGATAATAAATCATAAGAAACTTCAAACAATTCTTTGTTATACAGATAATTTTACTGCTTGTTAAAATATAAAAGCAAATTTGCACACTAATGAGATGGATGGGCTTGTTTTTACATTAAGAACTGAATCTTGGCTCAGTATTGGATGCATGGATGGGAGCATCTTCCACACTTTTCAAAGTGTGTCAGTCGCTGATTTTGTAACCATCAATGCTGAGAAGGCCATTTCCCATAAATACATAATACGAAGTGGCAGAATTGTGTTTAGGGTCATTTCAGAAACCGCTAGCCACTCTGCTCTGACCCCAAGACAACCACTTGCAGGACTCTGGTCTCTGCCTCCACCAAGCAGGTCCCAGGGATCGAACTCAGGTTGTCCTTGTCCTCTGAGCTATCTCATTGGTCCTCAAATAGCAATTTTTAAAACCAGACATTCTAGTGCAATACAACCCAAAGATGTAATCTGATACTGACGTACTGAGCAACGCAAGTAAGGACATATTGCAGCTTGCAAGCTATTACATTTAATTAAGAGAAGAAAACTTCGTATGTTAATAAAGCGCCACAGTTTATAAAATACAGCAAGGTGGAGTCTGAACTGTATTGCAGGGTGTGAGGGCAGGCACAGGGCAGCATGCATGTCGTGTGTTCAGAACCAACACTGTGGCGAGGCTGCACAGCACAACAAGGGTGCGCATCGCTAGGTGTGCCATGGAGTCCTTATGCACACGTTTCCTTTTTTGTCTGTCTGTAAAGCCTGTGGTCATGGCAACACTTTAATTTCAGATTATTTTTGCATTCTAGTTCCTTTAAAATATGCTTGATTTTGAAATCATTTTTGGTCATTGCACCATTAGAAACATTTAATCGTAAGCAGTTTTTCCACCCACCCCTGCATGTAGTCGGCCCCCCATTTCAGAAGCTGGGCCGTAGGGAGGGTGAGTCCAGCATGCTTGAGTGAAGGTACAGGGAGAGGAAAAGCCTGACCTCTGGCCACCACCGGACCCTCTGGCCACCACCAAGCCCTGTGGCCCTCACCGGGCCCTCCATTTTTTTCTCCTGCCTTAATACAACGAGTTTTTGCAGGAGGTTTTCTGTGAAGAAAAGGCATTCTACTTCAAAAGCTAAATCAAGTCTGGAGGGGTTTGAAGCCAGGCTAAGCATCACTCAGCATGTTACTGTCAGATCAGGCTGTGGTGTGATCAGCCCGCTTGTGTCTAGGGCACGCCCAACTCCTCCAGCTCCCTACCGTGAGGCCTCTTTTCTTCTTCACCTTGATTTTCCTCCTCCCTCTCCCTCCTTCCCCCTCCCTTCTTTCCATGTGTGTGTGGCGTGTGTGTGTGTGTGTGTGTGTGTGTGTGTGTGTGTGTGTGTGTATTTTGAGACAGGATCTCAGAATTAGCTTAAATGGCCTCAAATTAGAGATTTTCTCGCCCCAGCCTCCCGTTGCACGTGGTTCACTCCCTTTTCTCTTTCCCCTCCTCTCCTCCCCTTCCTTTAACATACTTTATTTTTGGTTGTGAGCCTAGCCTTCAACGGCTGAGCCATCTCTCCAGCCCTTAACACACTTTATAACATTCATTTATGGAGGCAAGTGTTTGTGTGGGCATGAACATTCCTTAGCCTGAATGTGGAGGTCCGAGGACCTTCTGCAGCTGGTTCTCTCATACTGTGAGGGTCCTGGCCTTGAACTCGGGCCACCCGGCTTGGTAGCAAGCACCCTTACCCATTCTCCTCCTCTCCTTTTATCACCAGACCGGATCTCCAGAAGCTCAGGGTGCTGTGGGATGGTCTGTATGTCAAACATGTTGCTTATTGGTCAATAAATAAAACACTGATTGGCCAGTGGTCAGGCAGGAAGAAATATAGGCGGGACAAGGAGGAGAGAATTCTGGGAAGTGGAAGGCTGAGGAGACACTGACAGCCGCCACCAGGACAAGCAGCATGTGAAGATGCCGGTAAGCCACAAGCCATGTGGCAAGGTATAGATTTATAGAAATGGATTAATTTAAGATATAAGAACAGTTAGCAAGAAGCCTGCCACGGCCATACAGTTTGTAAGCAATATAAGTCTCTGTGTTTACTTGGTTGGGTCTGAGCGGCTGTGGGACTGGCAGGTGAGAGAGATTTGTCCTGACTGTGGGCCAGGCAGGAAAACTCTAGCTACATCAGGGAGGCCTTGAACTTGTGGAGGGCACCTTCCTGCCTTATGATGATGCGAGTCAGAGACCCACCCTAGAGGGAAGGGCTGGGAAGGTGGTAGGGCTGCAGTTCAGTTCTCAAGAGGGTTGTGGAGGAAGGACCCAGAGTCAGTGTCTACCCAGAATGCCTTCTCCATTGCTCCTGCTGCCAATCAGGCCCCTCAGATGCATCCTTTGTTAACTGAAACCTCACTGTGTCTTTCTCCTTATGCTGACCACGTCCTCCATTTTCCAGACCTCCAGTGCTGTGGAAACACACTTTGCTGACCTTAGCCCCTGGGTGTAAGACTTCTGGGTGAAGTCTGAAACTTGGAGAGGACAGGAGGGAGCTGTGGGAAGGTGCTAAGGAGAAGGCGTCAGGGTGGGAGTTACATGATCTGTGAGGGAAGTGCATGCAAGTCCACAGGAAACAGAGGGATTCCCGAGACCACATGGTGGTGGCGACCCCTCTGCCGGCCTGTCGGTGGCTGTGGGGTGTTCTTCCTTGGTTGTGAACAGAATCTCAGTATCAAATGGAGAGAGAGAGAGAGAGAGAGAGAGAGAGAGAGAGAACCCAGGATAGAACAAATTAGACTAACCTGAGAAGGGAGAAGGTAAGATCAGGCTTTCGAGAACTTTGGGAAGATTCTCCTCCGTGGCAGCAGGGAAGATGCTGATGTGATTGACAGCAGCAGTTTGCAAAGCCGGAAGAGCTGCAGCACCTCTCTTCCTGCTTTCAGGCCTAATAACCTGCAGATACTTGACATCCTCTAGTTTATTAACTGCTCATCAAGAACCCAGCACCGGCTTCCCAACAGCATCTCTCAGACTGGTGAAAGTTATGCACAGTGATCTAAATGCTGTTGCCTGGGCTTAAAAAGGTCTGCGCAGGGAATAGCTGATATTCGGAATCCTCCAGTGTCCAGGTGCCTGTTCCCCACACTGCTACTGTCCGAGCCACCTGTTACACTCTGTCTTAGGTGTTGAGTTATAAACAGGGGTGAAGCCAGGCAGTGGCCTGCCCTCAGTAGACCTCCTGTCCCGGTGAGGAGAGGCGCAGTAGTGTGACGAGAACAAACGTCAACATGAGCTGGCAGACTCTGCTCCAAATTGATGATTTTGATGATGAGCTGCACAGGAATCGGAAAGAGCAGGGCTGGGATGAACAGAGAAAGGTCCCTGTGCATCATGGGACTTGAGTATTAAAAACAAAGACAGCTATGTCCTGTGGTGGCGTTTGGGAGGCTGAGGCAAGAAGATCTCAGTTCGAGGCCAGCCTACACTACACTGTGAGATCCTGTTGTCAGTGGTCTCTGGGTGCTTCTTGGTGTCTTGTTCAAAGAATTGAACACCAACAGTAAAGGAGTAAGGATTTTTATTTAGAAGCAAAGTGAAAGTACAAGCTAGATACTCTGCATGGGGACAGTGGGCTACCCGAGTTAGAATGCTCAGGACGGCTGGGCTTCCTGCTGTGGTCCTGAAGGAGTCAGCTGCTAAGGGGCGGACGGCGGGTGATTTTCTGTTTGGAGTAACATATTGGGTTACATAAGCCTTTGTTTGCCGCACGCGTCCTTTTCTGTGATGTATGTGATTTTGAGCACAGGCACATCCAATCATGAATAGACGTAAGATGGCAAACAGGGTTTGTCTCTTTTCCCTACAAATTCATTTCGAGGACACATTTTATTTTACTATGCATGCAAAGAAAACCACTCCAGGCTGGATCAGTCCGTTGCCTACACTTTCCTGATACGTTCCAGGATGTCTTTGGCCACAGAAAAGGGGTTACCAGGTTGTTGCTAGAAGTAGTGACCTATTGAATTATATGGAGCAAGGTGTGTACACAACTCAGTGCAGATGGGGGTTCCAGGTTGCTAAGCGTGTTATTGGGAAAGAGGTGTGGGTATAATGGAAGCCGAGCAGAATCCCGGGTTTCCAACTTATCCCTATGCTGGCTGCTCCAACTGGTTAAAAAAAAATCAAACAAAAACTAGTAAGGAAGAAAGGTCTTGCCATTCAAAGACCAGGTTGCTCACAGATACCGGATGGAAACATGTGTGATGTAGGGGTAGCTCAGGGAAAGTGCTCTTAGTTCTGGGCCCAGGGAAGAGGGGGAATATTGTTTTTAAATTGCTTTTTTATTTTATTGGTGTTTTGCCTGTATATATATGTGAGGGCGTTGGATCCTGGAGTTACAGAGAGTTGTGAACTGCCATGTGGGTACTGGAAATTGAACCCCGGTCCTCTGGAAGAACAGTCAGTGCTCTTAACTGCTGAACCATCTCTCCAGCCCCTGTGGAGGAATGTTCTAAGAGATGACCTTGGGCTGAGTGTTGGGAGTACTTGCTTGAGGAAGAACTATGGCATTTTTAAGGCTCGTGATTCAGAGGTGGTTTGAGGTGAAGTGGAACCAAGCCTCAAGCACCCCTGCATCCTTCTGCAGCTGTGCAGGGAGCACTACAGGACTGTGTGGAGCAGGACTCCCAAGGGAGGACATGGATGTAGCCGAAGTTTTCCTGTGTCCACCCAGCTCCTGGTCAGGACAAATCTCTCTCACCCATCAGTCCTGCAGCCCCTCAGACCCAAGTAAACACACAGAGGCTTATGTTAATTAAAACTGTATGGCCTAATGGCTCAGGCTTCTTGCTAGCTGGGTCTTACATCTTAAATTAACCCATTTCTATAAATCTACACCTTGCCACGTGGCTCATGGCTTACTGGTATCTTTACATCTTGTTTATCATGGCGGCGGCTGGCAGCTTCTCCTAACTCAGCCTTCCACTTCCCAGAATTCTCTTCTCTCTTATCCCACCTATACTATACTTCCTGCCTGGCTACTGGCCAATCAGCGTTTTATTTATCAATCAATCACAGCAACACATTCACAGCATACAGAAAGACATCCCCAGCACATGAAAGTCCCAGCCTTGGAGTATCTGCCCTCCTTGTGGAGGAGAGATGGCGTTCATTCCAGAGTTCAAAGATAGATACTGAGCCACTTGGTATATCTTTATATATCTCAGAAACAGAAAGCTTGCATAGCATCATATTTTCCAGTAAAACACACACACACACACACACACACACACACACACACGAGCTTACACAAAGAACAAAAATTTAGTATTGAGACCCTCCTACCAGGGGTTACTGTGAGGACTCAGGGAATGGGGTGGGGGTGAATTTCATGGACTAAATTCTCTCCTCTAGGGAGGCCATATTCTATTCACTCACTCTGTTATAAGATGGAATCAAGTCAAGTATTGAGAGGCAGAGTGATGTTCCTGGGTATAGAGAAAAGAAAAAAACAAAAAACAAACAAAAAAACACAGTGGGTCTGACTGGTCCCTGAGAGGCCTGTGAGTGTAGAGTGACCAACGAGGAGCGCTCAAGCAGTCATGACATCAGGCAGGCGTTGGGTGAAGGTCAGGGAGGTGAATCAGACCACTTTGGGCACTCCTTTTTGTACAGCAGTGTGCCTGCTGGTTTTCACCCCGGGGTATCTCCGTGGTAACGACAGCTGAAGCCAGGCATGAGTGGCTCCAAGTGTTCACGCCTGCTGGGACTCTGTAGGTGAAGCTAGCAGCCATTCTGAGCACTGCACAGAACACTCTCTGAGCACTTCCTGAGTTCACCTGGATGCTGCCAGCATCCAGCCAAGACAACTCGCTTGCTTTCAGACACACAGAGAACTGTGCCTCTGGCATCCACACTCCAAACCTGTGATACAGCAGCTTCTGGAGAAAGAGTCAATACTGTGGGTTAAATTGGGTCACCCACATTTACATAGTGAAGTTGTAACCTCCAGTACTTCAGAACAGGACCTCATTGAATTAAAAAAAAATCCTTATGCGATCACTAAATTAAAATCAGGTTGTTAGGATGGGCCTTAATCATTATATGCCATGTCCTCATTAAAGGTGGGAATTTGGACATAGATACTGTATTAGTCAGGGTTCTGTAAGGGGACCGAACTGATAGAATGGATATATATATTAAAGGGAAATGTATTAGGCTGGCTTACAGGATGAGGTCTGGCTAGTCTAACAATAGCTGTCTTGCTATGGAAGAAACGAGAATTGGGTAGTTTTTTGGTCTACAAGTCTGGCTGTGTCTCTGAGTCCTCACCAGGAGCCAAACCTGTTGTCTGTTACCTTGACTCCTGGCCTCCAGAATGGTAGAAAGTGAAGGACTGCTGTTTAAGCCCCAGGCTCTGCTGCTACTAAATCGGTAGGTCAGCAACTTGAAGTCTTTCAGGTGAGGAGCCTGGGGGGCCCTGGCTGGCCTCTGATGCATTGCTACTGTCTCTGAGACCCCTTCCAAGTGGTGTCCAGGTCAGTGGTCTGTTAAGTACTAGGAGCATCTCAGAAGTCCCTTCATGACTGACTGACCCTCCACTGCCTCATAGAAATGGTCTACACGAGGGCCTGTCTTTCCTGGCCCCTTTGATTTTCTGGGGCTTTTCAGACCCTCTAGGCATCTCCTCCTGGACAGGCTGTTAGATTTGGAAAAGACAAGTTAAAACGATAAATTCTGTGTGGATTTTTGTGCTGATATTTGGCAGATTACAAGGATAAATAGCACTTGAATGTACCCAGAGGGTTTCCCCTCAAACTCCTGGTATAAAGAGCAGGGAATCATTTTTGATTATCATTGCCAACAGTGAATTGGGGGCCTGAGAGGCGAGGCAGTCATACATGGATACAGACATTAAGTAAGCAGGCCCTCTGGGCACCGAGCAGACCAACCATGTCTTGATACAGTGAACTTCATTAAAGCTTAGCTCCCAGGAGTTTCCCACTTGCTGTAGAGATTGGCAGGAGGGCCGCAGCTCTGTGGCCTCTGCTCCCACACTCCCTGCTCTGGGCTCTTTCTCATGATCTCTGGAATGCCCCAGCGTGTCTTGTTCTGTATGGAGCTACCCTCGCTCCCTGACGCCCCCTCCCCTCAGAATGGGTACAGTCACCTGACCAACCAATTCAATTTATTTCTGTTGGTTTCTTTTGTGAGGTCACCTGAAGCAGCCAGTGAACATTATCTCCAGCAACGGTAGATCCATTAATGGCTCAGGTACTGCACAACTATTTGAGGCTGGTAACGCTCTCTCTGTGTGTGTGCGTTAGTGCATGCTTGCGAGTGTGTGTGTGTGTGTGTGTTCGTGTGTGTGTGTGTGTGTGTGTGTGTGTGTGTGTGTGTTCTATCCTGTTGGTACTTTCCTTTCATCAGGACTTTCTTCCTGTGACATTTATCTGTGTGCTTACATCAACCTAAACAACCGCAAAATCAGAGACTGTCTAAAGAATAGCGGCGATTATCTGAGAATGGAACCACAGTGGGAATACACGTGCCATATTAAATTAACGGCCTAGCCAAATAGGTTGGAGGCAAGGAAACTTTCTTTCCCTCCTTCCTTCCTTGCTTTTCTTGGCTTTTCAAGACAGGATTCTTCATGTAGCCCTGGCTGTCCTGGAACTCACTCTGTAGCCCAGGCTGGCCTCAAACTCAGAGATCCCCCTGCCTCTGCCTCCTAAGTGCTGTGAGGAAAGGCGTGCGCCACCATTGTGTCTTTCCTCCATTTATTTTAATTTATTTATTCTTCTCTCATATATTACATCTTGGCTGTCGTTTCCCCTCCCTCCTCTCCTTCTAGTCCCTCCCTCCCCCCACCTACCCTCTCCCCGAGAGCCGTTCCTCCCCCTTTCCCTTCAGAAAAAGGGCAGCCCTCCCAGGAATGTCAAACAAACATGGCTTACTAAATTACAGTAAGACTAGGCACAAACCCTCATATCGAGGCTGGATGAGGCAACCTAGTAGGAGGAAAAGGGTCCCAAAAGCAGGCAAAAGATCCACAGACACCCCCACCCCCACTGTTAGCAGTCCCCCGGGAAACAGAGGGTTCTCTCTTGCCTGCCAGTTCCTGAATAACTCAGAGGCTTAATATTATTTATAAATGCTCAACCAGTACCTCAGGCTTATTATTAGCTAGCTCTTACGCTTAACCCATATTTCTTATCTATGCTTTGCCACATGGCTCATGGCTTGTCATTCTCTACATGTCTTGCTTCCTTGGCAGCTGGCTGGCATCTGTCCCAACTCCTCTTCTCCCTGTATCTCCATTGGCTTTCCCGCTCAGCCTTATTCTGCCTGACTGTAGGCCAAAACAACTTTATTATCAACCAATGAGAGAAACACATATTCACAGCATACAGAAGGATATCCCACAGCATTTCCCCCTTTCTGTCTAATTAAAAAGGAAGGTTTTAACTTTAACATAGTAAAATTACATATAATAAAACAGTTATCAAGCAAGAATTACAGTTACAATATCTAGTCTATTTGTATTTGGCAAAATTAAAGAAAATACTCTATCATCTGTCCTATCTTTGTGAGTCTAAAGTTTCATATCTAATTTGCCTTTTATCATAACTAAGGAAAACTATAATTATAACTATCTAGTCTTCAACTGCATCAAAGGCTTCAAAAGGATATAATATTACCTGAGCAAACAGGAAGTGCATTGCAAGCAACTTCCAAAACTCTAGAAATGACAAAGACATCTGGCTGCCTAGACAGTCACTCAAAGTTCTTCTGTAACATTGGGGCATCCATCTTCAGCCTATAGGCCTAGAGTATCTGGCAGACATTTTACTGAAGTAGGAAATTTGAAGGACTGTCTTGCCTATACTGGCAAAGTTCATCAGTCACTTTCCTCTGTGTCCTGCAGAATGTCTGGCAATTTCTTCTGTGAAGCAGGGATCTGAAGGACCATCTCATCTAGTTTTGGCAAAGTTTGGCAGTCACTTTCCTGTGGGTCCTGCATGTCCAATTTGTATAGCATACTGTCAATCAGTCTAGGCAAGAGCAGTTTCTTGCCCAAATGGATAGCCTTGCCACATTGAAAGCAAACTCATAAGGAGTTTCTTTGATGCCCATCATCATCTTTAAAGTAATTGGTGCTGCCAGGAGCAGATGTGTCTCACTGTTGAGAAAAGTCTAAGTTCTTAAAATACTTTAAATGCCATATTCTGTAGGTCTTTGGAGTGTTTGAAGATTACCTATTTAATTGAAACATATCTTTGCATACCTAGAAAACTTAGCTAATATGGCTATAAGTTTGATTATTATAGATGACTATTAATCTGTATTTTTAATTACACATTACATTTTTAAGTGAGCTGCATAAATATAATACCTTAAACAAGAGTATAAATATGCATATAGTTTAACAAAATTGACTTTAAATTTGTATCAATAAACTAAAATCTATACCAATGTAAAATATTTTGAGATTAACAGTTGTTTTTTGATTTAATAATCTACCGTTTTTTTTTTTTTTTTTTTTTTTTTTCATGATCCTCCTGCCTCCGCCTCCTTCAGCAAATCCTACCGGCATGC